>CM076581.1:1390777296-1390929252 GCA_034641835.2 Pinus albicaulis
AATTTTTGCTATTTGTATATGACTAAATATTTGTCCTAGATTTATAAAAACAAGATTCATGAATATTGTGAGTTTTAGAAATCTCACTGCCTTCGTTATCCTTATACCAATTTTTTCACTATTTCTACTATTTTTCCATTTCATGGTTAACTTACCATTCCTAGAAGTCCCCTCATGGGCTTATGCCACTCATCTATATCTTATTTTCCCACCCATAACCTCAACATTTTGTTTTTCATTTGCCTCACCCCCCCACTTTTCATCTAGGATTGCCAAACAACCTACTCCTTCTCATGTTCACCAAGTGCCTCAAGCATTTATGGTCTCAAAAATATCTTTGTAGGCTCTTTAGATAAATCAAGTACATTGTATTTTGTATCTTCAATACATCAATTTGTATCTTCAATACATCAATTTGCCAAGCTTTCAGTCAAAGACCAAGTCAAAGGAGCCTCCCACTAGGTCATTAGGGTTTCATAGGTTGTAGGGTTATCCTTGGTATTTTTGAGATCTAATTTTCCTATGCTAGGGGCTATTTCAAATGTAAAAGAATAGTAGCATGTGATTTCCCAACAAAGAGTAGAAAATCTCCAAAGGGGGTACTTTGTCAATTTCAAGTTTTGCACAAGGTAAATGTGCTTTCCATTTCTGTAGGAATGCTAAGAGGTAGATCGAAAAAGGAAATTGATAAAGTAATTGATGTGTTCCTAAAGGAAGACAGGGAGCAGTTTATGTCCAAGGAGAAACAAGGTTCCTAAGACTAATTGTGCCAGCAGTGTGCCAAGAAAAGGTCCAATGCAGCAGAACACATGGAGGAGGCACACCAAGTGAGCCAAACATGGAAGAAATTTATTAGAAATTATAAATGAAAAAGGGAAAAAGGCGAGGCGAACTGGATAGAAATGAATAAACTTGAAGGGATATAGAGAACTTAGAAGACAACACTGATAACTGTTCTCAAGCATCCCAAAAACCTATGGTTTTGGTAAGGTGATCAAAGAAGGTAAAAGGGTAAGTTTGGACTCCATAATGTTAGTAAAGGATTCCTGAAGATATCATTGTTTGCAAATATTCCAAATTCATCCCAAGGAGTTTTTTATGCCAAATATGGTCAAAAGAAATAAAATGAAGTTGTTAAGCCTCGATCATGACAGCAAAAAAAAGATTTTAAGGGGCTACTATGTATATCATCCTAGATTTTTCCAAGGTGAGATTCCCCACTGTTTCAAAGGACAAAGAAGTAAAGAATACCAGTGAGAAGGGAAGAAACCATGTTTCAAGTCTCCCACACTCAGAAATGTCAAAAGGGGTAAAAACTTGATCACAACTTCACAATGCAAGAAAAAAAAGGGTTTTGACAGTGCTACCATAGGGAAGAAATACCTCAAAAATGTTTTAAGAAGCCTGCCATTACTGAATGAGCTAAAGAGATGTGTTAGGTTTCAAAATGGTAGAAAGGGTAGTTTTGGGTTTCTGATATGTCAAGATGAGTGATATAGACCCTCAGGCTAAAAAATACCATTTCATGTTTCCAGCAAGATGCCATAAAAAATGAAAGGCCCATTTAAATGTTTTTTTAGCTACCTGCAGCATAAGACAAGGGAATATCAGTTAAATGAAAAGGATAAAAAAAACATTAGCAAAGTGGGTTTTCTAAGTTCAATTTATTTTCCTAGGCTAAAGGACCATTTTTTCCTTCACCTAACTCATTATGCACTTGGAAAGACAAGCAGATCATCCAAGAGAGAATTTTGGGCATTTCAGTAAAATTTTGGGCAAGTCTACCCGACACTACGCTTTCAGGTAGATGCTACACATTCAGTGTCTGGCGCTACGCATTCAGAGGATTTTCCAATGAGAAATTTCATTTCGTTCTACGTTCGAAGACACATGTTGCACATTCATGCAGACGCTACACGTTCACCCAGGAAAGCCTGACGGGCCTTGACTGTGTTTAGGTGTTGCGTCAAAGAGAGCCTGACAAGCCCAAACATCGTTTAGGTGCTATGCCCAGGGAAGCCTGACACCCAAAAACACATGGAGGCAGTATGTGTTGGGCAAGGAGGACCCGACTCTATGTGCAAGCTCTATGCTTTCACCTGAAGTTCCTAATTCACCTACAAGCTCCCAAAAAACATCAAACGCTCCCTCAAGCTAACCTGAAAGGAATTTCAAGGGAATTGCAAATTTGTAGGTGATTGTATTTCCTTTGTCCTCCAGTGTATTTTGATGGTTTAATGTCAAAAGGAATTGACCAAACCCTAAGGAGTGAAAAACCCTAATATTCATGCTAAAAAACCTTGTTTCAACCTCCATCATCTGCAAACAATAATATATCAGTCAAGTAGGGTATGAAGTAGTATGGTTGCAGTGATTTGAAGATTAACCATTCAACAAAGCTTAAAAATATCAGTCATACAACTACACCTTCCTCTCACTCACTTGCAAAAGTTGCCTTTCATCATCATTCAAATTCACTTCTCATATAAAGTTTCACAAGTAGAGGTAGGGTTTGTTTAAAAACAATAGTAATCAAAATGTCACGAGAAGGAGGGAATGTTAGTAGTGAAGAAGGCCAAGTGCCTAGGAGGCAGAAACATAGAGGTGGGAAGGTTAATAGGTTTGAACACCAAGACACAATGGATCTTAATTTCTATCCTATGATTGTCACATGTTTCCAAAATGTGTGATGTTTTCACTTTTGTGAAAGAGTACAATGGGTACAAAGTCATCTAGAGCTCACAAGGTTATTCATCCTTAACCTACATGAAAAACACTCAAACTTTGCAGGGATGACCTTTGAACTCTCCTCAGATGCCATTGCCCATGCTATGGCCATACCAAATGTTGGTGAAAAATGGTTCAAAAGAGCCAATTTGGACATAATTTGCTATGAGCCATTTCTTAAACCTAGGTACAAAGAAGGTTGCAAATCTATCTTCCCTTTCTCACATTTTTTGGAGAGGTATGCACCCTTGATGACGATCATCGTGAAATATTTTACATGTGAGGGAAGGTACTCTAGAATTTACTCCTATGATATCAGATTACTCATGCACTTTACTAGGGTTAAAGTACTTCATTTACCCTACTACCTCTATAGGATTATTGACAAGATGTATTTTTTTGTCCAAAAGAGGAACTATTCCCAGCAAATGCAAGTTTTATTTCATCACTCCTTAATAAAAGTGGTTGTGCTACATCAGTCGGAGAAAAAAGGCATACCATGGGAGGTTTTCATTACTCATGAACTGTTCACAGAGCTACAACTACATCATCAGCAAAATCTGCCCTCATCATTTGATCCCCTTGCCTCTACTCCTCCATCACCTCCTACTGATCATGCATCATCATCCACACATGTATCCTCAACTAAAGAAAACCTCCCTTCCTCACCCTCTCCCAATGCATCAGTCAAAGAAGGAAGTGACCATGATGAGCAATCAAACACTAATGAAGAAGAGATCAATAATGATGAAAAGAGCAGCCATGATATTCTTGATAGCAGTGAAGAAAATGAAGAGGTTGATAGTAGCAATGAAGAAGAAGACAAAAAGGAGCATGAAAATCATGACAACAACCATGAAAGCCATAAGGATAGCATGAATATCACTGATAATGATAGTCAAGATGTCAAAAATAATGAAGACACTGACATGGTCACAATCAAACCTCTTTCTTTGACTTACCAAAGAGGAGAAAGGCATGTGTTTGCTGCCTCCAAAAGGCAAGGGGCCACGCTTTCCACATCAACAAAGAAGCTACACAAAAGCAAAGAAAAGTTTATTGTTGGAGATAAGAAAGTAAGCATGGAACTAAACAAAAAATTTAATTTATTGAACTTGACAGTGAAAATGAAGATGAGGAAAGGGTTACAAGCATCTTGTTTGAAAGAAAGGGTGCTAATATTAGAGACATGTAAATAAAGCTTGGCATGGAAATCTATAACATTGAGTATTATAAAAATGAAAACAAGCAGCTGAAGAAGACACAAAGGGACTTTGGCCTACAGAAAAACATGGCCAAGAACTATGCCTTGAAGAAAAAATTTACAAGGGCCAAGCTCAATGGAGCCCTTACCTAAATACAAGCACTCAAGGAGGAAAAATACCAAGAAAACCTTCGAATCCTTTTTGAAGATTCTCTACAGGCCTCCCAAAACCCATGAGGAAGACAAATGCAAATTTTGGAAAGTTTTTGACATTTTTTGGTTTTTTCACTGATATTAAGGTTCAAAAGTGCAGCACCCTTGGTGCTAATTTTTTCCTACAAGCATCCTTAGGAGGAAAAAATTATTTTTTGGGAATCCTTAGCTCAATTACAATATGCTCACCAAATTTCAGAGCATTTGGAGCATTTTTGGTCCCTCAAAAGGCCCAAAAACATGCCAATTTTCACCTTTCTACCATGTTTTTAGAGCTGGTGTTGCACCTTGATCAGCCTTGGGAGATTCACTTTTTGAATATGTTAATGAAGCCCAATCATAAAACCAAGGGCAGTTTTGGAAATTAGACTCAACAAGATTTCCAACGAGCCATCACAAAACCAATCTCAACATCGGGAAGTATGTCCAAACTTGGCTGCAAGTGGACCCATTTTTCCTGTGCATGCACTACGCCTTCAGACCTCTGAAGCTGCCACCTTGCAAAATAGTCAACAAAACACAATGAACTATATTTTTGAGATTTTTTGGGAAAATCACTCCAGAATTGGTTGAGGATTTATGTTTATGTTATCTTTCATTTATTAGCTTAGATATTATGTGCCTTGGCCCTTGCATGGCCTCTTTGGACATAAATGACATTTATGGTGTATTTATGGTTTCTAGAAGCCTCTCAGGGTTTCCACCTCCTCATCTGCTGGTTAAATAGTGCATGGAGGTCTTATTGTATGTGGTTGGAATTTGATGACTTTTGCGAGCAATACATATTTTTTTTGGAGATTGAAGAGAAATTGGTGTTGTGGAATTTGTGGATGGCTTGTTTTGATTGATGATGGAGAAGGCTTGTTTGCAGTATCTCTGAGCATGGTTTATGGGATGTGCTTCTATTTAGTTCTTGTCTTTCTTATGTATCATTTTGTTATATCCTTCTACATTGTAGTAGGACACATGTTTTATACTAAGAAATGTTTTTCAAAGGCACCTTAGCTCTGTTAGTTGTCCACTACCTCTATGTTTTCCTCTGCTATGTCATTTTAGAGAATTATTAGTTGCTCTCTAAACCCACTTATGCTTGTTTATATCATGAATGGTTCAATATAATAGATGTCAAAGATTTTGTATGGTTAGACCTGCTTGTTTGATGTTACTTAAATATTGTTCTTGAGATATTTCTTTGAAGCATCACTGATTAGGTTTAGCCAAAGAGGTTGTGTTTTGGTCATGCCCTTTGTCCATTCTTGAAAGGTTGCCTTGAAGGTATTTATAGCTTAATCAATGATGTTTAGGAGTTCCTTCTTCTTTGACCTATGTTATATGTCTATATTAAATGTTTTCTAACCTTGAAGGTGAAATCACTAGAAGTTAATGAAGTTTCTTGCCTTCTATAGTTCACTTGATTGTCTGTCCTAAATTCTTATTTGCTTGAGTTTAATCAAAAAGTTATTGGTTTTCCCTATCTTATGATTATTTCTTTGTGCTGAGTAATGTTAAAGACCCTTCTTGTTTTGAAGGAATTTTACAAAGGATTCTTAACTTCCCTTTGCCCTACTATGTTCACAAACATGATGTTCATTTCATCTCACACCTACCTTGAAGATCCATTTGACCATGTTATATTTGTCCTGTGATGCACACGCATTCATTGTTGAGATATCAATGAACTTTTGTAGACTCCATATCCCAATGACTTGAATATTTCTAACTCCATCTATTATACATGATCATCTACCCAACCCAAACAAACAAAAAAACTCTAAACATAACAACTAGCCTAAAATCAAACCCTAAAAGCAAACAAGTTGACATCCTTTGCACAAAATAGAGAGAGTCCTCTTTGAGTCCAGGAAGGCTAGGTCATAGGACTCCAAAGACTGATCTGATGTTACCATTGTTCATTTTTTCTCACCAATCTAACAAATTACTGGGACATAACATTACTCACATTTGATCTCAATTCCCTAACATATCCCACACTTCCAATATTCTTGAATTATTAATTCAGCACATCTTTATCAATTTTGGAGCCTTTCATTCCCTTCTCTTTAAACATAGAAAAGAGATTTTGAAGAATCACACTTAGATTATTTTTCTTTTTCTTTTCTTTAGGCCCCATAGGATGCATTAGTCTTAATATACATTAATCATCATCATCATCAATAAACAACCAGTTTTAAAAAATAATAATTTAATATATAATATCAATTATTTAGATCAAATTATATTAAAATTAAATCAATTATTAAATTAATGTTAGATATTTAGTCAAATATTTATCTTAAAATATGAATAAAATTTAAAAAAATAATCAAATTCAAACTTAACACACGGATTCAAGAGCCTAAAAATAATATAAAATAATTAAATTTCAAAAATAATCAATATAATAATTAAAAATAATTAAGAATAATCAAAATTAATAAAAATTCCTTGAATAGTCAATATAGAAAACAATAAATAATGTAATGAAAAATAATGATAAAATTCTTGAATAACCAATAAAAACAAAAACAAAAATAAAGGAGTTAAAAAATTCATTAATTTATTAAAATTAATTAAATAAATAATATAATACATATATTAAACAGATAAAATAAGATTCAATATAACATGCATATAAATATTTCCAATAAAAAAATTTAAAAAAAAATGATGTGAAAAATAAATTCAATTAAATTAAACTAAAAAATTATTAAAATAAATTTAATTTAATCTAATTAATTTAATTAAGAAGATAGCATAGGATGAAAAAATTTCTATTTTTAATTATTTATAAATATTAATTTATTTATTTTTCCAATTTAATTTAAAAGATATTTTCATACTGAATCACAAATAATAGATCATCCCAACTTCATTTGCTCCCAAAGAAAGAAGTCATGTTTAAAATGGGACACCATTTGAGAGATAACATAAAAAAAATTCTTCCATATTCTCATGCCTCCACAGACACAACTGCAATCAAATATATATCAATCATGTAAAATTCCCATGAATAATTTTGGTGACAATTGGTTATGTAACACAAATTTCTTGGAATTGACATTTCATTGACTTGAAACTATGTTTCTCCATATCAACTTTAACCAAAAATTGCAAAAGAAATGACGTTATAAAGCTTCATTAAAACCAATGAGGTTGGGATAAGCTTCTCCATATCAATCTGAACCAAACAATGCCAAAGAAATGAATTTATAAATCTTTATTAAAACCAATGAGGTAGGGTGCTCATAAAAAATACTCATTTTAGCATCACATTTTCACTTTCATTTAGATATTTTTATGAAGGCTTTACTTGATCAGTCACCAATTCATACTCCCATTAGTTGTATTTAAACTAAGATGCAGGTAGTAGCTAATATTGTAGTGTTGAATTAAATTTATTTTTTATATTAATTGTGAAAATATATAATATAGGTACATAGAACTTGTTTATTGTAGTGTTGACTTAAATTTTATTTTTTATATTAATTGTGTAAATATATAATATAGGTAACTTTTATTGAGCAAATTGATTGAACCAAGTTTATTCAACCATAAAAAACAACAAGCATATTAATTGTGCAAATATAAAATATAGGTGAGTTTTATTGAGGAAAATGATTGAATCAAGTTCATTCAATCATAAAAATCAACAAGGGAAAATTATAAAAAAAAATAGCAAAGAAAATACTAATGGAATATGTAGGGTTGTTTCTTTTGTTTTTTAAATCAGCTAGTATTCATGGTTAGTAAAAATCCTAAACTTAATGGAAACTATTTTTTTGGAAAAGAAAATATTAAATATGAAAAAATCCATAAATTTGAACAATTTAATTGGCTAAACTTATAAGATACCTTAATTGACTATGAATATATTATGAAGTATGATGTAAACTAAGAGATTTAATATTTAACTCCCATTAATAAAATCAACCTAAACATTTTCACTATTATTTTTAATTCTATAAAATAGAAAGAAAAAAATGGAAACTAAAATTTCTTACACATTCATTCACCATATTCATTCGACCTATTTAGTGTAGTGGGTAAGGGAACATGTACTAAATTAAATACTACCAACTAATAATCCATTCCTAGATGATTATTGCAAGTGTCTCCGCCGAATTATGATGATTCAGCTGAACCAATGTTCTTTGTTTTCTGGATGGTAATGACATAGTCTCAAATTTTGTTGACGTATTAAATAAGGCCTCGTGATGCATATTGTTGATACGTGAATGCCTTGATAAAGTCTGACGACTACTGAATTGGTTGCTTTGATGTAGGTTGTCTAGGATATGTGCCAGTTGAAGGGGTCTTCCCCGAACCCCCTACAGAATTGGGTCTTGTATCGGAGTTTGGAGGGGAACAGTCTGTCTTTGGTCTAAGTCTTCACCTTGTAAGCAATGTGTATTTTTATTTCTATGTTTGATGCCAAATTTTGAAAATGATAAATGAGTAGAATATTATTGGATGTACAGTAAGAGCAGCAAGGCTCAGGTCTATTATGGGCTCTATTTTTTGAAGGTACGAATATGGGTCATTCGCCAGCCTCACTGTTCAATTCTCTTAAACAAGGCACTGATAAGTTGGATGTTGGAGTAGAAGTTTGTCATGACTCACAACCCTCGGGACCCATGACTAAGATTGATCCCAATCCTGAACTTATTGTAGAAAATCCCAACTATTATGGGGGGGGATTAAACGATCCATGCACAAAACCAACCTGGGGTGGAAATATTTTGTTTGGAGGGCCGGGAGGTCATGAGAATAATCCTACTTGTGTGCCTTGATATCCATGAAAAGTAATATTGCATTATGTATTCTGTGGCATACATTGATTTATGAAAAATAATATCATATGATGAATTTTATCTAGCATACACTATAGTATTCTCTGGCTTCTCTAGCTTATATTTCTCTATGAATTTTAAATAATATTGTAGCATCAATGTTTTCATTAACATTAGTTTTTCATTAACTAGTTTAGATTTATTTTAATTTTCCATCTTGGTTTATGAAAAATAATATCATAATGTAATAGACGTTTTAGCTTATATTAATTTTTTATTAACTAGTTTAGATCTCTAGATCTATGAAACTTATGAAGGATCAAATTGTTAAAATATGAGAACTAATTGTAATTAATTGGAATTTACGAAACGTTCAGTTTTAACTGAAGAGGCAATATGCATTTACCTGTCTGTGTTTAATTTTATTTTTCATTGAGTTATATGTATATTTCTTCCCATTAATGTGATTCCCGAACCAACAAGTGGTATCAGAGCCCAGTGGAGTAGGGATGTGGCCTATTGGAGAGGATCAAAGAATAGTCATTCTACCAATTGTTTTAAAGTTTTAAGAGTTGTTATGCTTGTTGTTCTGCCCGTTATTTTTTAAAGATTGGTATCTCTTTTTTAAAGAGAAATATTGAGCCCGTTTTTTTAAATATTGAGACACCAATTTTTAAAGAGAAATCGAGAGTGCCCGCCTGTGTCCAGCCACCATCTAAGAATAAAATCAGCTGGAAAATTCGAGATAGGGAAGAGTTCTTGAGTCGGAGGACTCTGCACTGGTATGTCACTGTTTGAGCCGGAGGGAAGAGTATGTTGTATATCCCAATTATTTGCTAGAGGGAAAAATAAATATTTGTTGGGCCAGAGGAGGTCAATTTGATCAGAGAGTTGAGGCATTTTTTGGAGTTCGGGTAATTTATTCTCATATCATAAATGCATAATTTTTTTTTGTTGATTAAAATCTGAAACACTTGAAAATTTTGGATAAATATCAAAGTTATTTTTTTTAAATGGAATAAGGTTTAGAAAGAGGTTAAAATTTTCTTGAATAATAAAATTTTATTTAAAGAAACAAAGGAAGTTAAAAGACGTTTTTTTGGAGAACTTTTTCTGGTGGAAATTCTGGAAATTAGAATAGGAAAATTCTAGAATTTTGTTCTTCTTTGAACAATCCTAGAAATTTTGTAAGAATTTGTTTGAAAGAAATTAATTGAAGCAGAAAGAGAAATCCTAGGGAAACCTAAATTTTTTGTTTAAAAAAAAAAGAAAACCCTAGTTGAAAGAAAGAAACCACAGAAACAAGATTTCTATAAAGAACTGGAAAAAATGTCGAATGCAAATCTCAAGGTGAATAAGTTCACCAGGAATAACAATTTCACGTTGTGGAAACTGAAAGTTAGAGACTTGTTGGTGCAACAACTGTTGCACAAAGCATTAGACGGGGTAAAGAAAAATCTTGCAAGAATGACAGATTCAGACTAGGAGGACTGGGATGCCCGAGGTCTTAGTAGCATTAGGTTATGCTTGGTAGATGAAGTTCTCTTTAATATTTTTGAAGAGAGTACATCTACAAGTTTGTGGGAAAAACTAAAAACTTTGTATATGAAAAAATCATTGAGCAATAGAATTTATTTCAAAAGAAAATTGTATAGTCTTCGGATGGACGGTATAAAAGTTGCAGAACATTTAAATAGTTTTAACACACTTATTTTCTAGTTGTCAGATATGGAAGTTAAAATTTAGGAAGAAGACAAGGCTATAACCTTGTTGTGTTCTCTACCCAAGTAATGGGACCACTTCGTAACTTCAATCAGTTTGACCACTGCTGATTCATTGAAATTGAAATTAGTTCTGGGTGCTTTTTTATCTGAATAAGTACAATGGAAATCTAGTATTAAAACATTTGCACCAAACGCCATGGTAGTCAGAGGTTGACCAAAGGAAATAGTGGAGAAACCAAGGGGTTCTTCAAGATCAAAATCAAAGAACGACAAGAAGTGTAAGGCCAAGTGTTGGTAGTGCAAAAAAATTAGACACCTCAAGAAATACTGTTGTAAATAAAAGGAGTCGGAAAACCATATTAAGGAAGAAAATTAGGTTGATTCAGGTATGATTGAAGAAGTTTAACTGCTGAAGCTCTACCTATTTGTAGTGTCTCTTAAGATGTTGAAAATTAGTTGTTAGACTCTGGTGCGTCTCATCACATCAGTGCGCACAGAATTTGGTTTACTTCATATGAAATTGTAAACAATAGTTCTGTGTTTATGGGAAATAATGCTTCTTGTCAAACTATTGGGTTAGGAAATGTAAAAATTAAAATGATTGTTGATACAGTTAAAACATTATTTGATGCTAGGCATGTACCTGAACTAAAGAAAAACTTGATTTCCTTGCGATTTTTGGATTCAAATGGGTATAAATTTACAAGTCCGAATGGAGTGATGAAAGTCTCAAAAGGAGCCTTGGTTGTTATGAAGGCTGAAAAAGTCAAAAATTTGTACGAACTCAAAGGAAGTACTCAAGTTAGTGAAGCAAGGATTGTATCATAAAAAGCAGAAGAAGGTTCTCATCTATGGCGTCAATGGTTGGGTCACATGAGCAAGGAATGTCTTTAGGTACTCATGAACTGCAAGTTTCTTCCTAATTTGAAATCCTTGAAGTTGGATTTTTGTAAACATTGTGTGTATGGAAAACAATGTAAAAAAAGGTTCAAAACTGGAAATCATAATAGTAAACAAATTTTAGACTACATTCATTGTGATCTATGGGGACCATCTCCTACTGTGTCTGATGGAGGTGCATTATATTTCTTAACATTTAATGATCATTTCTCCCAAAAATTTTGGGTCTATATGTTGAAAAATAAAGTTGATGTATTTAATGTTTTTAAACAATGTAAAGCTATGGTGGAAAAGAAAATAGTAAAATCAATTAAATGTTTAAGAATTGACAATGGCGGTGAATTTACTTCTTTAGAATTTGAACAATTCTATAAGGATGAAGGAATTGTTAGACATGAAACTGTTGTTTATACTCCTCATCAAAGTGGCATTGCTGAATGGATGAATGAGACACTTATGGAAACATCTAGAAGCATGATCAACAATGTTAACCTGCTAAAGGAGTTGTGGGAAGAAGCTGTATCTATTGCTTGTTATTTAGTTAACATATCACCTTCAGTTTCCATAAACTATAAAATTCCCAAAGAATTTTGGCCAGGTCAATCTTATGATTATTCTTATTTAAATATTTTTGGTTGTGAGGCGCTCTTATTCCTAGAAATTAGCATTTGGAGCTAGATCCCAAATCGAAATGTCATGTCTTTGTTGGGTATGATTATGCAGTGAAAGGATATAGGTTGTGGTATCCCTCTTCACGTAAGGTAGTCATTAGTAAAGATGTAACATTTGATGAATATTCTCTTCAAAAATCACATGTTCAAAATGTTTAACAGGAGAAAGTATCGCCAAATCAAAAAATTCAAGGAGACTAGATCTTTTCTAGAAATTCGAAAGGAAGGAGAGAATTCTAATGAAAAAGGTGGAGAAGAAAAGGAAAATCAAGAAATACCAGAACAATTTCAACAACCATTCACTCTAAAATTTTCTACAAGCGAAAGAAAAACCCCTAGAAGGTATGAATATTTCTCTTCATCTTTTGCATTGATTACTGAAGACAGGGACCATTCTTGTTATCAGGAAGCACTAGATGATGTCGATAGCGAGATATGGAAAAAGGCTATGGAAGAAGAAATGGATACCTTAGCCAAGAACAATACCTAGGATCTTGTAGAACTTCCTCAAGGGAGAAGTTTTGTTGGGTGCAAATGGATCTTCAATTTGAAGAGAAAATTTCATGGAATTATTAATAGGTATAAGGCAAGGTTGGTTGCAAAAGGATATTTTTTAGGTCTCCATTTTTCCCACTTTGAACACCCTTCTCAAGCCTTACTTCTCTTATTTATGAACTCCTTCCAGCCTTAATTATGCTTAGTTCGTCCATATTATCTAGTTTTGGCTAAAAGGGGACTATAAGCCTAAGGTATGCTAAATTAACTTAATAAGTGTCATTTTTCCTTAGACTTAATGTATTCTTCGATCTAGTTGTAACTATTATTGAATTACTACTTCCACTGATTTAGAACTTATGTGCATATTTGTTTTGATTCAAAGCAGTTCCACAAAATCTTGAATATAGCTCGTGCAACCACATTTCTTGCAGTCGTTGTAGATTTCTTGCAGCCATTGCGGATTTCCTACAATTGTTCCAGATTTCCTGCAGCCATTTTGGATTTCTTGCAGTGGATCCAAATTTCCTCTGGCCGCTGATTTCCTGCAGCAACATCAACGGTTGACTATATTCTCTTATTTCTAGATCTAGCAAAGAATTTGGTTTTGTAGGGAGTTAGTTTCACATGAATACTATTCCATTGGCTGCTTCGAACCTCTTTTTGGAGCAACCTGAACTTACAGATTTTCCCCTTCAACCAGATTTCCTGTAGCTTCTGCTATGTAACAAAAAACGTCTAATCCATTCTTTCAGTCATGGATTAGACTTAAAAGAAGCTAAATTCAATAACCTAGATCTATATTATTGGCTCATAGCTTATATTAGTCACTCAAGCCAAATATGGGCTTTAGAGATTGTATAAAAGGGGACGTATTTCACATTGTAAAGGGTTGCTGGGTTGGGATTTCTACTGATAGAAAATACATCAGATTGTACTTGGCTGTATATTTGCATATTAATATAAATCTTATGTTTTTTCCATTTTTCTGAGAAACCTCTTCAAGTTTTAAAGGGGTTGTGAGTGAGGGAGGGCCCCCTTCGCTCGTAACTCCTGCAATGCAGTGTGTGTGTGTGTTTCATTCCTTTTTATTAAGAAATAATTATTTTACACAGCTAATGCATTCTTACTTAAATTTCAGGAGCAGAATGTTAATTGATTAAAATTGAATTTTTGAAGTTAATGTGCTAATTCCATTTGATCAATGCTTGGATTCATTATTGTCTAAATTTATTTCTAAATTGTTGTAATTTGATCTTTCATATTTTCCATGGTCAATATCAGCAACACCGAGAGTTGTAGAGGGATGTTATATTCCACTCCATAGCATTGCTACTACAATATTGATACATTAAAGAAGAATTAGTTTGTGCATGTGTGTGAATGATTAATTTATAAACACTTTGAGTAATCAACCTGCATATATTTTGCACAATATCTCGCAAACTTACCTACCTTCAGTTGACCATTTATGATTGGAAAATTATAAGTGTATAAATTGACTCAAAATTTTGGTGACGTTGCTGAGGAAGTGCTAAGGGATGTTACTAAGTTTTTTAGTTTTATTTTTCTAATTTTGTTTTTCAGGACCAGGGATTTGAAGTGATAAGATGAAGGGAAAAGCCTGCACACTCATAGAGGTCTGAAATTCACCAAAGCCATGTCCTACTTATTGGGAATGTAGAGTTTTTTTAGTTGAATAGGGTCCAATATTTTAAAATTATTTTTATGGTGGTGTGAGCACCACTTCATTTAATAATACACTGGCTAGAACAAGGAAGTCATTAAGAAATAAGGCAACAAATAAATAATAATTCGAACAGGAGGTCTGTAGTCCTCAGCAGATTATTAATTCCACAACAAAATTCTCTGTGGGAAAGTCTTCCATTGCCACCAATCTTGAGTCTCCCCTTACAAGAAAGACAACATCTCTACTCAGTGGTCATCCTAAAGAGGAATCCTTGTGAACCCTGTCATAGAGCCAGAACTCCACACTATTGATTCTGAAGAATCTGTAGCCTTCCAAGGTCCCACTTTTTCTTGGATTGGTATGGCTCATCTAGAAGGCACTGATGAGAATGAAGAAAAATTAGTCACATTTTAATTTCCTATTAAAGATACTATTGGAGCCACTCAGATGAAAAAAATTCCTCCCCCAACCTTGCCTAACTTTTCTGGTGCATCTAGTGAGGACCTTGATGCCTGCCTACTCAAATTTGATGTACTATGCAAGAGCTATGACTATTCTTCCAATGCCCAGAAGATGAAATTATTTCCTGCTATATTGAATGATGCAACTCTCAGGTGGTTTATTGGTTTTTCATCAAACTCCATTTCAACTTGGGATGAAATGAAGAATATATTCTAGAAAAAGTACCAAGGCTATTGTAAGACTATGGATCTCAGGGAATAAATCTTTGGGATGAATCAGAAGGAAGGGGAAATCCTTGAAGATTTAGTGGAAATATTCCAATATAATTTGAAAAGATATAAGATGAATCAATTACATCCCGAGACTAAGAGAACAATTTTTCTTAGGGAAATCAGATTAGAGTATCTAGAGGTCTTAAATTTAATGGGAGTAGGTGATGTATCGAAGTTGACCTATGATGATGTGTGTGAGCTTTGTAAAATATATTAGAGAGGAAATTCCAAGGTTGGAGGAGGGTTAAGAGACACTTCTTCTAGGCTTTTTAAATCAGTTGCCGAAGCTAGAGTAACCCAAGTTGAAATGGGTTATTTATTTGAAAATTTAAAACTGATATTCTTAGCACTTTGTCTTCACAATTGGACATTTTGCAGGCTAAGAATAAATAGGAAAAACAAGATGAACTGGAGAAAGCCTTGGCTGTATTCTACTCCAAATGTAGGAAGAAACATGCTCTAAAGTAATTCCCTACTAACAATATAGAGGTTTTTCGAATTTGTGAAGCTGAGCATTCCATTGATCAAGGTCCTTCTCTGACCAAAATCAAAGCAGCATATATGGAAGATCAAGAAATTTTCAATGCACTTTATGTAATGGCACCTCAAAAACCATGGCAGTCGTGTCCTCTAGGTATGTCACAATCATGTTTTCAATTTCCTTATGCTCAAAATCAAATGTGGAATGTTCCAATTCCCTTATAGCCTTGGCCCTATCAGCAACCTTGGCAAGGGAACTATTCTTACCTTGTTGCACAAAGCTTTCCAACTCAAAAATTTTATCCTCTGCACCCCACACCTCAGCAAATGATGCAACCACAACAATAGCTGCAATTAATTTCCCCACCAAATCAACCTCGTCCCACACATCTACCTTCTCATCCAATGTCTAACCCCAACAATAAAACCATCCAATCTACTCACAACATTGGATTAATCACTTATCCCACTTTTCTTACCTACTCTATCATAGCGCAACCGTTGCAGGAAATTTATGTTCCTATGCTGCAGGAATGCCACGTGCTGCTATAGGAAACTTCTATTCCTACACTGCAGGAAATATATGTTCTTGCACTACATGAATTCTATGTGCCACTACAAGAATTATCTGTGCCACTACAATAATTCCCTGTGCCGTTATGGGAAATTAAACTTAGATTGGTAAAAGTGGTGACTCAGCCTGAAAGAGTTGAAGAAATTATAGAGGAACATAGGCTGGAAATGCCTGAAGATGAAACCACACCTGAACCAAGGAAATCATCTAGGCCACAAGAATTTTCCATATCCTATCCAACCCATCTTACTTTTCCAAAGAGGTTGGAAATGGAGATAAAAAATAAACACCCTGAGTTCAATCTTGTGTCTGAACTAAGAAATATGTGAATTAAGATCCCATTGTTGCAAGAAATCAAGGGTATCCCAATATATTCCAAAACAATGAAGGAACTATGTAATAAGAGACTGGGAAGACAAAAGAAATAACCCTCCACAATTCAAGTAGGTGGGAATCTTGCAATTTTAATGTCCACAGGATTTTATACTAAAAAATGTGTTGACCTAGAAGTTCCTGTCATTGCCACCTTTATCAATGGGTATCCCATAAATAACACTTTGATTGATTTATGTGCATCCATTAATGTGATTACTATGGAGACTTTATCTCAATAGGATCCTTTGACTTATTACCCACTCCTATCATGTTATAATTAGCAAATAGGTCCAAGGTTAAGCCAAAGGGGGTACTAGAAGACATTGTCATCTCATTAGATTCTTGGGAGTACCCTGAAAAATTTTATATTCTTCAACCTAAAACCAAATTAGGAGGGCATCCATTGATTTTGGGGAGGCCATGGTTAGCCACGGTTGATTCCTACATATGGTGTAGATCTGGAAACATGACCATCACCCATGGGGCTGAAACAAAGCACATCAATTTATACCCCCCCACTCAACCCCTCTCGAGATCAAAAAATACCCATTAGGTTGAAGAAGAAGAGCATGATTCTGAATGCACCCAGCCAATTTTAACAATAGCCCAAGCCATGAGCCTTAAGGAAAATTCTGAGGAAAATCTGATAAATTGTTGTATTTCTAATCCTGGTTTTCCGCAGCATTTAGAAGAACAGTCTATTCATTATTTAGATATCATTTATGATTTGCAAGATTTTTATGAACATAGTACAACTTATAAATTATATTCAACCCTCTTATCTACATTTACTTCATATTCAATGTCTGAATGAGGGAGTAAAGTAGTGGAAAATTTTTCTAAAAATTCTTTAAACGTTAATTTTGCCTTACCTTCTGAATAAGAAAAATAATTAATTCAAACATTGAAAAAACATATCAGATACATTTGCATGGGAATATACCAATATGAGGGACATTCACCGAGACATATGAATTCATTATATTTATATAGAAGAAAATTCTAGACCCATAAGACAACCACAAAGCAGAATGAACCTCGCTTTAAGGTAAATTGTAAAAGATGAATTGCAGAAATTATTAAATGTAGGGTTCATTTATCCTATCTCAGATAGCCAGTGGGTGTCCCCGCTTGTTATTGTTCCCAAAAATAATGATAAAGGGAAAGTGTGTGTAGATTACATGGAATTAAACAAAGCTATGTTAAAAAACCATTTCCCTTTACCATTCATAGACCAAGTACTTGACACTCTAGCAAGGAAAAAGTATTTTTCCTTCTTAGATGGGCTCGGCGGATACAATCAGATTAGGATAGCTCTAGAGGATCAGAAGAAGACAACATTTAGATGTCCCTGGGGTAACTATGCATATAAAGTATTACCATTTTGTCTATGAAACACACCTGCCACATTTCAATGGGTGTTCCTTGGTATTTTTTTTTTTATCTTTTGCATGATTGCATAGAAGTATATATAGATGATTTTACAGTTATGGGTGATAATTTTGATGAGGCTTTACATAATCTTGAAAATTTTTTGCAGAGATGTAGAGAAAATAATCTTTAATTAAGTAATGAAAATTGTTTATGATTATGAATGAAGATATTGTTTTGGGTCATCATGCTTGTGCTATAGGAATTAAAGTTGATCCGATGAAAATTGAAGTTATTGTAAATTTTCCCCCACCAATCAATAAAAAAGGGAGTGCGGAGTTTTCTTGGACATGCGGGCTACTATAGAAGGTTTGTTGAAAATTTTATAAAGGTAGCTTCTCAATTGTTTAAATTATTGACTAAAGACTCTGAATTTCATTGGAATGATGAGTGTCAAGTTGCATTTGATAAACTCAAGAAAAAGCTTTCTTTAGCACCTATCTTGAGAGGCCCAGATTGGAATTTTCCCTTCCATATCTCCACTAATACCTCTGATTCAGCCCTAGGAGTGGTATTCGGTCAAGAGGAGGATCCTGTAACGCATGTTATTTATTTTTTTAGTAAAAAACTAACTCCTAGAGAATTGAATTACGTGATGAATGAAAAATAATTCATTGTTGTGATTTATGCTATTAACAAGTTTATACACTACAGCACAGATTATGAATTTTTTGTGCACATGGATCATTTTGTTATTCATTATCTCATGAATAAACTAATCACAAATGGTAAAATTACTAGTTGGTTGTTGCTGCTGCAGGAATTTGACATCACAGTATTGGATAGGCCAAGAAAAGAAAATCATGTAGTTGATTTCTTGTCTAGGCTCAACCATGTAGGTGAGTATATTCCTGTTAATGATAGCTTTCCAGATAAAATTTTATTTTCCATATTTGTTAAAAAACCTTGTTTCACAGAAATGGCCAATTACCTTTCTATAGGGAATTTTACACCTTACTTTTCATCTAATCAAAAAAAGAGAATTATTAGAAAAAGTGTTGATTACTCTTGGATTAGGGGAGATCTTTTTTTCACTAGACCTAATTTGATTATTTCCAGGTGTGTCAGGGAAGATCATACCTTTGAAATATTGAGAGCCTCTTATGATGAACCTTGCGGGGGACACTTTTCAAACAAGCGAACAACTTATAAGATCCTTCTCACATATTATTATTGGCCTAGTCTTTTTCAAGATGCCAAGGAGTATGTTCTGAAATGTGATGGCTACCAAAGAATGGGTTGACCTATACAATCAGATGAGATGCCTTTGCAACCACAATTTCTCACAAAACCTTTCTAAAGGTGGCCTCTTTATTTTTTAGGTCACATCAATCTTACTGTTGAGTCAAATTATTGACTTATAATTTGCAAATAAATCGTCAACGTGATTAGAGCTTAATTTCCTACAGCAGCACAGGGAATTCCTATAGCACAGGAACAGAAATTTCTTACGGGAACAAAATATTGAAACAAATTATAGACATATAATTTTCCAATCATAAATTTTCAACCCGAGGTAGGTAAGCTTGTGAGATTCTATGTAAAATATATGGAGGCTTATTACTGCAAGTGTTCATAAATTAACTATTGATATACACACCAGCTAATGCTTCTTTCCTATGTCAATACTTGGCAGCAATGGCTATGCAGTGGCATATATCATCCCTCAACATCACTTAGTATTATTGATATGGACCATGAAAATGAAAAGATCAAACAACAATCAACAACTCATTCTTCTTTCTTGTATCAATACTTTAGCAGCAATGGCTATGGAGTGGCTTATAACATCCCTCTATAGCACTTGGATCTCTTGATATTGATGCAGGAAAAGATAAAAGGTCAACCACAATCAAGAATCCAACTTAAAGAGAATGAATCCAAACATTCATCAAATGAAAATAACTCATTAACATAAAGAATTAAATCACTTAACCAATTAACAGTTTGTTGTAGGAAATGCTAAAAGAAATCACTAGTTGTGTATAGGAATTATTAAAGCATAAATGAAACATAAATAAAAAAACATGCTATGTTGCGGGAGTTGTGAGAGAGGGGGGCCCTCCGTCACTCACAACAACTTCAAACGCCAAAGAAGCTACTGAGAAATGTCAATAGAACACAAAACATTTTGTTAATCTAGAAATTATAGTCAAGTACAGTCTGATATCTTGCTACCAATAGCAATCCCAACGCAACCTCCTTTACAATATGAAATACATATCCTTTTATACAATCTCTAAAGCCCATATTTGGCTTGAAGGACTAATATAAGCTATCAACCAAAAATACAGGTCTCAAATATTGAATTTAGCTTCTGTTGAGTCTAATACATGACTCAAAGCATGGATTAGACAATTTTTGTTACATCGCTAAAGCTACAAGAAATCTGGAACGGCTATAGGAAATGTGGTTATGAGACGAAATATGTAATTTTGGGTTGTTTCAAAAGGAGGCTCGAAGAAACCAATAGGATAGCCTTCATGTGCAATGAATTCCCCAAAGAAACCCTGTCCTTGTTGGATCTGGAAATAAATAGAACATAGTCAACTGTTGATGTCGTTGCAGGAAATCGAGGCTTTTGCGAGAAATATGGAACTACTGCAAGAAATCTGGAACGAATGTAGGAAATCTAGAACTGCTACAGGAAATCCGCTACAGGATTGCTGCAGTGTCTGCAGGAAATGTAGAGATGTTTTGAATCAAAGAAAATATACACACGAGTTCTAGATCAGTTGGAGAGGTAATTTAATAAGGTAAAGCTAGATCAAAGAATACTTCAAGTTTAAGGAAAAATGACAGTAATTATGTTAATTTGACATACCTTAAGCTTATAGCACCCTTTTAGCCAAAAATAAATAATATAGCTGAACTAAGCATAATTAGGGGTAGAAGGAGTTCCAAAATAGGGGATGTAAGGCCTGGGAAAGGCATCAAAAAATAGGAAAAATTGAGACTCAACATTCCCCCACACCAAAACACTTGCATGTCCCTATGCAAGAAAATCAATTGTTGTATTTTCTCTCCCTTGCAAAAACAAAAATATTTATGGACGCTTGGAAGAATGTTTGTGCAATTCTGTGTGACCCATATTTCCTTCACTAAATAGAGCTCGTTCCAAAAAAAAAGTATCTGTTGGACTCTTTCTTTTTTTAAACTGATCTCACAAAAATATAGCACAAAGGCTATTATGGGAATAATAAATTGCAAGGATGGTGTTATTTACTTGAATAAAATAGCCAACTTATTAAAATTTCCATAAACATTTCTGGGGCATCCTCGATTAGAAGTTTTACTTTAATATCCTCATTGTAAATATGAGTGACATGATTTCAGATCTACGGTGTTTAAAAGTACTCATAATAATTATTTCCCATAGTGACCATCTTACCATTATCCACATATAGTTGAAGCTCCTTTTTTCTAGACAAGGTGAGGTACCTGCACTAAGGGTCCCACATCCATAAAAACAAATTGTTCAACAAAAAAGGTAGAACTCCAAGGCATAACACCAAAAGGACCTTTAAATCCTTTCTCAAAGATATATGATAATGAATTCTAGAAGAAAAAAAAACCAAGTAAATCATAATGTAAAGCTAACTTTAATACGACAGGCATGGCCCTACTACTAGAAAACATCTATATCCTTGACATGAATGGCTTTTAACCCACAAAATGCTCGTGTCCCAACTGTTAGATATAGATTCAGATTTGTTTCAAAGAATTCACATTTATTTCGAAATTAATTGAAGGCCACTATCCCAGCTTGGTAACCAGCTAATGACAATTCCATTCACAAGAACTAACAAGAAAGAACAAGTCAGCTCATGATGAGACCTATTGTCATCCAGATTTTCATCTAAAAGAAATTACCTTGGCTTGGGGACTAGTGTGGTAATGTCATTTTTGTTAGGACCCATGACTATGGTAGGTAGGCTCGTAATGAGACCTCCTATCCATCAATTAATCTATCTTAAAAAAATTTGATTATAATCAACCTTAAATAGGTTACTTAATAGTTGGGGAGGCGATTTTGCTCCTTAAGAGTACGGGATGGCGTGAAATTTTTTTAATTTTTAATGTTTAATGGTTGTTCCTTCCACCCTGAAGTCTCATTTTAAATAGAACATCTTGTATAATCACTAAAAATTCCTCAAATTGATCATGTTAGGGTTCTTGTGAAAGCCTAGTTATATTTTTGTAGGTGTGGTCCACCATAGGAATATTCTCATCAATACCTTCAAAGAGGGTCTTTAAAAATTTTTGGATGATAGTTATTGGTCAATAATCAGATTCAATTTATAAAATATGAGGCATTAAGAGTAAATTTATTCTGACAATTCTTACCACGAGAATGCATAATAATAGAAATTTTACAAGTTGTACTTTAGGGAATCACAATTTCAAGAGTGTTGTTATACAATTTTATTTCAAGTCGCATCTTTATTCATTACACTACCCTATTTTAAACAGAAGAATATCCCTTTTAAGTGTATAAATACTTCCAATGTAGCCATGTGCATAAAAAAAATACTAAATATACTCACAGTCAGGTTTAAAATTTAAACTTTAATGCATATCAGAGTATGAGAAACCAACTTACTTACTTGATATGGTACCAAGATTTTTCGAATGATAGAATGGGGTGTGCTAATAATTGTTTGGAACCAAGATTCAATACAACCCACATATTGGTGATTCTCCAATGCATACAAATCTTCCACAGCTTGATGTTTTCTCTCTTCAAATTGAAAAGGACGGTTGAGGGAAATTCTACTCATGTTTAAAATGTAAAATTTAATGCATGTCAGAGTATGAGAAACCAACTTATTTACATGATCTGGTACCAAGAGTTTTCGAATGATAGAATGGGGTGTACTAATAATTTTTTGGAACCAAGATTCAATAAGACCCACATATTGATGATTCTCCAATGCATACAAATCTTCCATGACTTGATGTTTTCTCTCTTCAAATTGACAAGGATGGTTAAGAGAAATTCTAGGATTTCCTTCTTGGTGAGCTTCAACAATGGTTTTCAAACAAGTTCCAATCATATATTTCTCCTTTAATGATTTATGGATTAAAGTTTCTTCCTAAGGTAAATTTTGTGTGGTAATAGGTGAATGTTTTAAATTCACTCCACTCCCCTCTCCAAAATACATGACATTACATTCAGTAGGGGACTGAGTAGGAAAAATATGTGTTTTGAATTGATGTGCAACTTGATAATCGGAATTAGGATTTGGTTGCACAAATGATTGGGACCATAGAGAATGATAACATGGTGGTGCATTAGATATGAATTGTGTTTGTTGTGGCTCAGGTAATGGATTTTACATGGGGAATTTCCCTAGAGAGGAGGCTCCAAAATATCCGTGAAGTTGTGGTAATATATAGCTCCAGGGAGAGGTCCAATGTAGCCATAAGGTGGGGTATTGAATTAGAGGAGGATTATAAGTTTTCAATTGAACTGTAGGGTTGTGGATGTGTTGAGGAACCTATTGGGGATCATAGATACTATTCCAAGTATTAAATGATGATGATTTTTGAGTTATACCCAGTGGTCAATTTATTTCCTTACTTGATTCCTTAAACACATGTTGAAACCCCGATAGTGATGGAAAATAGTTTGCTGAATGATCCTCCTTGCACTGCTTCTGTTCTTCCTGTAAATCATCCAATTGGAAATTCAGACAGCATTTTGTAACTCCTATTTTTGTAGTAGATTTCAAAAATTGAGAAGAAGGTTCTCGAGAATTCTTACCAAGCTTGGAGATTCCTCTTGAATAGTTAATGCATAATTCACAAACATCATCATATGGTAAGTGGAAAACATCATCTGCTCCTATAACATTTAAATATTCTAAAGATTCATTTTTTATTCCTTTGAGTAGGATTTTTTTTAAGGTCTCCTTTTCCAAATTATGTTTATGTTTTGATTTTTGAAGGTTGTATCGAAATCCCTCAACATAGTCCTCCAAACTTTCATTTTCCCCTTGTGTTATTCCAAGAATATGTTCATCGGCCTGGCAATAGTCTTGGTATTTCTTCAAGAATACATTCTTCATGTCATCACATGTTTGAATGTAGTTTCCTCCAAGGCTCATGAACCATCGGAGAGCTACTTCTTTTAGAGTAAGAGGAAACACTTGCAACCTTTGAGCATTACTACAATAACCATATCCTCTACAAAGTACTTCAAACTCAAATAGGAATGTATCTCGATCTTCATTTTCCAAACCACTAAATTTTGGTAGTGCAAATGGGGGAATACTATGAATTTGTGCCACTCTTGAATCTTTGATAGGGAATTCAAAAGTAACAATGTTTTCCATTTATTACCAGATGAAAAGAGGTTCTCCATGTACTACTTCGAGACTCCTTTGTCGATTTTTCTTGCAAATTTATCAGTGAAATAGGTACATTGGATGATTGGTATTAGCCTAAACAATCCCCATTGAAAAATTCCTTGAAATACAATTTCTCTATTTTAACCAAGCTAGCTGGTATGTATTGTTAGCACATGGGGCGAATAGATGGGGAAGGAGAGGCGGGGGGGGAGGGTGTTCTTACAACACCCAAGAAATAAAAAAACTTAAAAAGAAACAAATTGAAAAAATCTACTGACAAAACAATCAGGACATGGCTTTGGAAAATTTCTGACCTCTATGGGTGTGTGGGCTTTGCCCTTCGTCTTATCACTTCAACTCCCCTAGTATTGGAAAAAAAAAATAAACAAAATCAAACTAAAAGACTTTCAGTAACATCCCTTAGCACCTCTCTGGCAACGGCGCCAAAATTTTGAGTGAAATTATAGACTTATAATTTGCTAATAAATTCTCAACCTGATGTCATTTTAATTTCCTACAGCGGCACAGGGAATTCCTACAGCACAGGAGCATAAATTTCCTGTAGTGAAAAAATGTTGAATAAAATTTTAGACATATAATTTTCCAATCATAAATTTTCAACCATGGGTAGGTAAGCTTCTGAGATGCTATGCAAAATATATGAAAGCTTATTACTACTGTTAGTATGAATCTTTCGTCGAAAAAGACCACTTTAGCTATGCATAAAAAATAGCCCTAACATCAATTATGGCTGCCAATATCTTTAAGTCTGTAGTTAGTTGATCCAAATAATGCTGCACAAATCTAGATCTAAGCATAAAAGGCATTAAGCAGTAAAAATAAAATGTAGCTCCATGCATCCAATAGGCAAGACAAGAACAATGTATTTGAAAGAATTTTTTATATTAAAAGGGGGCAACTAAGAGGAGAAAAAGAAAGGTTATCCTGAGACGATTACATCATGCAAAAATTTGCTAAGCTGGGATCAGAGACAGGAGGAGGGGGAGGACCCAGGAAGGTTCCAAGTATGGAGGAGTCTTTGTAGACGCCAGGGTAAACACCGGTCAAAGAATCAACAGTTTTGTTTATTGGAGACAACAGAGATGGTGGAATTAGGGGAGGTTTGAGATTTTGGTTCATGATATGACAACTGGTCGATGGTGACAATCTTCCCATTATGAGGGAAAAACATCTTGTGGTGGACAGCGGATGGGATGGCAGACATGGCATAGGTGTAGCTACGCCCCAAAATAATGTTATATTCAAGAGAGGCGTCGATAACTTCAACGTCAACACAAACAGTCTTGCCCGCAAGGGTGATAGGATAGTTACGGAATAGGTCAATGGGTTGGGAGGCATGGCCATCCCACGCACGAAGGGTGATTGTGGAAGAGGCCAGCTCAGGAGATCCAAGTTGTTTCCAAACCAAAGCAGACATCACACATGTAGATGCCCCCTCATCAATAATACACTGAGCGATGTTGGAATTTCAAATTTTGACTGGGATTTGGAAAGAAACAGAAGCAGGAAGGGGGGGGGGTGTGGTCTGACTGACGGGCATCGAAAACGATCAATTGGTCATCAGCTAGATCTACAACACCCATGGAAGATAGTAGAGCCTTCTTTTGAGAAGGACATGACTGGAGTATTTCCAGTGTTGAAATGGCAACAGGAGATTATGCCAGATCATCTACTATACTGTTTGAATGGCCAGCTTGACTAGAGGCAACATTTCAATGTAATGGTCCCTTAGGAATCTTGGTATGAACCTTAGCTTTGGGTGGAGGGATTTGCAAGGGACCATTGGGTGTCGACAGAGGCTCTATAGGACCTGAAGATGGGGACTCGCGGACAGATGGAGCGAGAGGTGTGGAGTACTGACGAGACCGAGTTTGAAGGTTAAGGTCGACGGTGAGAGTTTGATCAGAGGCCATCATGAGAATCTAGTGATCGAAGGAACCAAAAGGGGAAGGTTGAATGGTTATCGGGGCATGAGGTGGTTGAGTAGCCATGAATCCTTGTTGAGGGAAAGGATCGATAAACACAGTAGGTTGAGAAGTAGTTGTATTGGGAGGGATAGTAGGGGAGGAATGTTGTCCCGCACGATGGGCTGAGACTCCCACATCTATTGCATCTATGGTAATAGGGGACAATCGTGAGTGTAATGACCATAAAAATTGTAACACGAACAGGGCTTATTGGTACGAAGTGGCCTGTCCGGCTTGGGCTAAGAGCCTTGTGGCTGGTTGGCAGTGTTATAATAAATACTTGAAGGATTGGATCCATGATTACCAGAGGCATATTGATTGCCTTTCCTCTTTCTTTGAGAAGGAAGAGAATTGATAGCACCCTGCTGCGCAAATACTTGCCCTGGAGGGGGTAGTAAGTGCGGTTGTGGGGGTGGAGAAAGAAAGGGAGTGGGAGGTCCAGATTCTGGGGGAGCTGGAACACCAGGCTGTGGATAAGGATAAGGGTTAGGATGGGAAACATTGAGGTAAGCAGGAGTGTGGGAAAAAGGAGGAGGCATGCCATATCCTGGATACATGCTACCTAGAGGAGGGAAAGTGCTGGAGGTGCTGGCCCCTCCTGGAGGGAAACCATAGCCCATAAGAGGTTCAACAGAGGTATGTGAAAGAGCTCCAATGATACCGTCAGCAGAGTGAGATGCCCCTGGGGCGTTAGGGCCATCGGGTTTGGGGAGGTCAGGAAGGATGGTATAAAAATAACCAGAATGAGCATATATAAGGTCATATTTCAAGGCTATTTGGAGGGCGGCTTCTTCGGTTTGGGGAAAGTGGGATGCGACATCTTTGCCAATGGGAGGTAAGAGAGAGCAAAGGAACCAATTCATATAAACCTGATCTTCAAAGGTGGGAGTGTGACATAAGCTCCGTCTTCTCCGCCATTCCTGGACATGAGCAGAAAGGCGGATCGAAAAGGATTGACGAAAAGAAGTCAAGAGTTCTGTACCAGTGTCGTATCGGAGAGGGAGATGGAAATAAGATAAAAAGGCTTGGGCAATGGTTGCAAAGGTGGTATGGGAAGAGGTGTCTTGATCAACATACCGTTTAGAAACTTCGTCGGTAAGCGTGTGTTGGAACAATCTAAGATGGATGGAATCATCAGTAATGGAATTGGATGAACACCACACATGGAAAGATCGGATATGGTTGGAGGGATCTTCACTAGCAAGGCCTTCAAACTTAGGAATGTCGGAGGGGAGCTTGGTTGGCATAGTAGGCCAATTGACATCGTGGCGAATAGTATCATTGATCAGCTGATTGAAGTCGGGGAGACTGAGATTGGCCATATAAGGGAGCAAAGGGACAGTTGAGGCAGTTCCTATAGTGGTTCCACTGGAAACGGACCCAACAGTAGAACTGGGGTTGCTGCTAGCACTAGGCCCTGAACTAGACATGGTGAAGGTAACAGGGGGAGAACCAGGAGTAGGGGGTGAACCAGAACAATCAGAAGAAGAGTCGGAGTGCAGACTCGGGGGAGGACTAACTCGATGATGATGGGCGGGAGGAAGTCGAAAAACCAGAAACTGAGGGTGAAGGCCAAGATCTCTTTGGGATAAACACCTTGGAGGCGCAATGATGACGAGAAGAAGAAAAACTGACAAGGGAAGGGAGGGGAAAAATAAAGTGATTTCAATGTCTAAACAAGGGTAGAGAGGTGCAGTGTCAATTGATTTTAAAGTCTGTGCCAGGCAATGTTAACCAGGCTCTTCTTCACTTAGAGTCAGTGTGTGGCATGTGTTAATTTTAATTTTTAAACCCAAACGTTTTGAGAGTAAAATAAAAAGTGTGCTACGTAACTGAAAATAAATCTGCAGAGAACAGTAAATAAGACAGAAATAACATAAAATTAACAACTAACAATGCATCAATCTAACCCAAGAAGGCGGGTCTCTCAAAACAATTATAGAAGGGGGAAAAAATCGAATCAAAACACACTAAAAAGAGGCCAATGGATCTAAGGTCGGGAGGGATGGGGATCTAAAGAAGGAAGCTGCTGAAAAGAGGCGCAGAAAACAGAAAAGTGGCAGAGGCAAGGTTGCTGGTGACAAGAATTGAAACAATGAAAACGAACTGGAGCAGAGAGTTGCTCTTCTGAAGATTACGAATAGATTAAATAGATTACATTGGAAACATCAACAATAAATAACTGGAGATAAACTCGACTAAACTGGACTGACTTAAACTAAACCGGGACACTTGGACTGACGGATCTGACACCTAGAAAGTGGTTGAGATTACGTTCTTTAACACTCCCCTTTAATATCAACCACAAAAAAATTAATTAAGATACCTGCTGGTCTATGTCTCAGCGAGGTTTACAATTAAAAAAAAATGACTGTAATTAAACTTAGTTTTCTTCTTCTCTTTTTCCATATTCTGTAGCCTCTAAATTGTTTCAGACTTTTCGCTTTGTTGTATTTTTCAAATCTCGGATTCTTGGTTTGCTGGTGCAGGTCTTTCACTGTTCCAGGTTGTCTAAGCATGTCCTGGACTTCTTCAAAAAACAACTTGAATGTGGGCTGCTGCCACATATTGTCTTCTGTTATGCGCTGATCATCATCTATCTGTTGCAACTTAGGATTAGAATAAAATCTTATCTCTTCAAAACTCCAATGCATGAAAATTTCATTTACATGTTCGTCATGCATGTTGTCTTCAACATTCATATCTACAACTTCTGTGTAGACCTCAACTAGACATGGTGTTGCAAGCCATGTTTCAATAAACTTTAACTCTTCTTCATAATCAATCTGTATACCTGCACACTTGAAATCAATGTTAGAATAAAAATTATTTTCAGAACGACATTGGTTCTGGTCTTTTTGCTCTGAACGACATTGGTTCTGGTCTTTTTGCTCTGCAGTGAGAGCTTTCTTCTGTTGTTTTTCCTTTTCTGCCTCTGCCTCAATCTCTGTTTCTGCATTCCCTTTGCAGACTTCTTTCTTTACTTTTGTCTCTGATTCTTTCTCTGTTTCTTCCTTTTGCTCTGTAATGAGAGCTTTCTGCTGTTGCTCTTCCTTTGCTGCATCTTCCACTGTCCCTGTCTCTGTCTTTTTCTCTGCCTCTTCTTCACCGACCTGTGCTTCTGCAAACAGGTTGTCTTCCACTAACTGAAGTGGGGTAATCTCGCCAAATAACATCATGTCAATATCATATTTTTGTTGCATCATCTGCAACCAATCATCATTAGCAAAAATTTCATTATCAAAGTTTACATCAGCCATATCAATCATTGGATTTACCATTTCATCAGCAAGCTCTGTTGCTGGTATCATTAAAACTTCGTCAGCAATCTCTGTTGCTGGAATCTCTTCATCCACTTGTGGCCATGCACAGTGGGGTTCACGAGCATCTTCATGCTGCTTTTCTGCTTCTTCTGACTCTTCATCTGGCTGTAGATCTGCTGCTACAGATCCACCTTCATCTTCAAAACTCCCCTTTGCTTCAATGCTCCCCCTTGTACCAAAACATCTCTCAAGGGTATCCCATGCCTCCTTGGCTGTCTTGGAATCTGAAATTAAGGGAAGAATGCTGTCATCGACAGATTCTTTTATGCATCTTAATGCATAGGCGTCTTTTTGCCTCTTGATTTCCAGATCTAGAAAGATCTCGAACATAATATGATTTTGCTTTAGCCTCTTGGATTTTCCCATGTCCTCGTTGTCAAACATCCAGAAACAAACAAGTTTACATATTCATCAATACCTTGCTTCTTAAAAAATTTTGCTGCTCCTGAATGAGTCTTATGCAACTTCACTTCTTCAAAAAATTTTGCTGCTCTTGAAGAGTCTTATGCAACTTCACTTCTCCTTCTAAAAAAAATTTTCCTCAAAAAAATTTCTGGTAAACTTTCACTTTCATCTGATATCACAGCTTTAAGAGTTTTTTTTTTTAAATCGCAAAAAAAATTTCTTTTAAATCTCTTCAACACATTTTCTTCCAAAGCTCTTTAAGAAAAACTTTTTAAAAAAATATTTCAAGTTTTTTTATATAAAAAAACTTAAAAAAATGTTTTATATAAGAAATACTTTCACCTTTTTAAGTCGATACCACTTAAAATGAAAGGGCTTTGACTTTTTTGATCACATGTAGCATAAATGACTTGACAAAGTTTCATAAAAGGCTTTCACATAAAACGTAAACTGCCTTCCTTTTATAACTTATGAGCCGGGCTCAAAACCATTCCTTTCAATGCGTTTGCCCTTCATGATATAAAAAATAGCGCAATCGCTTCCGTAAAAACAAGTACCTTAACGCATTAACGCAGGGATTTACACGTATGAACCGGATAGGTTCACGGCTTTAGGGTTTTAAAAGTCACGTACCCTTTTTGACTTTAACGCAGATGCGTTATTTTTTGCATACAGATTGGCGCGGTCCCGATTGAAAACAGTCGCGCCTATCTCAAAAACAATTATTTATGCTTGCGGAGTGGCGCGGTCCCGAGTGTATACAGTCGCGCCTTTCTCAAAAAACGTGTAAGGCACCGAACATGGCGCGGGTATGGCGTGTATTCCAGCGCCAATCAACTCACAGTCGCGCCAATTGACTGTTCTTCTCTTCTGCTCCTTCGTGGCTCTGTTGCTGCTCTCCACGGAGGCTTATGCAACTCGGCTCCGATACCATGACAAGAATTGAAACAATGAAAACGAACTGGAGCAGAGAGTTGCTCTTCTCAGGATTACGAATAGATTAAATAGATTACATTGGAAACATCAACAATAAATAACTGGAGATAAACTCGACTAAACTGGACTGACTTAAACTAAACCGGGACACTTGGACTGACGGATCTGACACCTAGAAAGTGGTTGAGATTACGTTCTTTAACAGCTGGTACAAAGGAGAAAATCAACTAAAGGTAGGAGGGACAAGGAGGTGACCCTAGAGGTAAACCCAAACAAAACTAAATGAGGTGATTTGAAAGGGAGAAGAGCTGATCTAGAGGGATCTAAAAATGAGGTATTAGATCTAAAAAGAAGAAGGCTGAAACTCTGAAAATTCAGACGTCTGAAACAGCTAAAACTTGCCCACAAAAAGTGGAGGGTACTGAAGCCTTAAGGGGCAAGATTCCCACTTATTTGAGTGAAACAGATCAGAAACAGGTCTAAATGGGCAGAGACGGAGGCTGGAAAACCATGACAGAAGCTTCAGACAAACCCAGAAAAGTTGCAGGAAAATTGCAGAAAAAAGTGCAGGTCGCAGGTTCTGACCTGATTTCAGTCCAGGTCACAGTTTTGGGGTAGAAAACTACACCCTCCAGTCCAGGTCATAGTTTTTGGGCCAATAAGTGCGACCTACAGATCCGGGTCTCTTGACAGCAGATTTCAGAAAAAGTTGTCGTCTCAACTGCGGCTGATGTCTGTCACCTGCGCAATAGGGCCAAAAACACACGGAAGTTAAAAATTTTAATCCTTGAGGGTTTTAGGGGTGAAAAGCACCATAAAAATAGGAAAAACAGAAAAATGAAGAGAAACCCTAGGGTCTGAAATAGCTGGATATCCAGGAATAGATAAAACGACAGCGGTCGCAAAAGAAAACCCGCGTGGAGTCGCCAATTGTTAGTATGAATATTTCGTCGAAAAATACCACTTTAGCTACGAATAAAAAATAGCCCTAACATCAATTATGGCTGCCAATATCTTTAAGTATGTAGTTAGTTGATCCAAATAATGCTGCACAAATCCAGATCTAAGCATAAAAGGCATTAAGAAGTAAAAATAAAATGTAGCTCCATGCATCCAATAGACAAGAAAAGAACAATGTATTTGAAAGAATTTTTTATATTAAAAGGGAGCACCTGAGAGGAAAACAAGAAAGGTGTTTCCGATTCTCCTCAATGGGATGGGTTCTTGAAAGTCCTTAGCATTTCAGATCTAAAATTTCTCTCTCTTGTTGGTGTAGAAAATCGAGACAAACATAGAACTCAAAGGGAGCTCACAAGGCAAAAATGGAGAATGTGACCAAGTATATATCTAAAGTGATCTAATGCAATGAAAGGTGAATAATGAATGGGAAAACCCTTCTATTTATAACAAAATATTAGGGTGTTCTAGAACTTGGTGCATGAATAAAATATTATTAATCAAATTCTAGAACCACCCTTTAGGAATATTTTATTATATTTGTTGGAGGGAAAAGAATTTTTGACTAGGGTCAATTCCTTTATTTATAAATAATAAATAAATAAATGATTTATTTATTATTTTAATTAAATGGTGGGGATATAATTAAATAAATAATGATTCATTTAATTATTTATAAATGATTTAGTCAAATTTAACTAGGAATATTATTTAAATAGGGATTTAAATAACTTATTCCTAGGAAATAATCAAATAAATAAGGATTTATTTAATTGATTCCTTGTTTTGGGTTAAATATGACCAGGAAATATAAACAAATATAGATTTGTTTATTCTTTCCTTTTTGGGTTTCCTGTTTAGACCATAAACAACTTAATAAAGGTGTTTTACTAAGTTATGTCACATAGTGAAAGCAATTTTACTTAGGGTAAAATTGGTCTTACATGGTGTACTTGGGTTCATCTAATGATAATACGTTAGATGACCAAAAAATGGTGTAACAACTGTAAGTCTTTATAAATTAACTATTCATATACACACCAACTAAGGCTTCTTTCCTATGTCAATACTGGCAACAGTGGCTATGGAGTGGCATATATCATCCCTCTACAACACCTAGGATTTTTGATACTAACCATGAAGATATTTATATCAAAAAACATTCAAAAACTCATGCTTCTTTCCTGTATCAATACATTAGCCACAATGGCTATGGAGTGGCTTATAACATCCCTCTACAGCACCTGGGTTTATTGATATTGATGTAGGAAAATATAAAATATCAACCACAATCAAGAATCGAACTTAAAGAGCATGAATCCAAAAATTTACCAAATGAAAAAAACTCATTAACATAAAGAATTAAATCACTTAACCAATTAACAGTTTGCTGCAGGAAATGCAGAAAGAAAGCACTAGTTGTGTACAGGAATTAAACACACTATGTTGCAGGAGTTGTGAGTGAGGGGGGCCCTCCCTCACTCAGAACTCCTTAAAATTTAAAGAAAGATGTTGAGAAAGGTAAATAGAACATAGAATATTTTATTAATCTGGAAATTATAGTCAAGTACAATCTGATATCTTGCTATCAATAGTAATCCCAACCCAACCTCCTTTACAATATGAAATAAATCTCATTTTGTACAATCTCTAAAGCCAATTTTTGGTTTGAATGACTAATCTAAGCTATCAGCCAATAATATAGGTCTATAATATTGAATTTAGCTTCTATTGAGTCTAATCCATGACTGAAAGCATGGATTAGATGATTTCTGTTACATCGTTGAAGCTATCGGAAATCTAGAACGGCTACAGGAAATGTAGTTATGAGAAGAAATCTATAAGTTTGGGTTGTTTCAAGAGGAGGATCAAAGTAGTCAATAGGATAGCCTTCATGTGCAATGAGTTCCCCACAACACCCATGTCCTTGCTAGATCTAGAACTAAATATAACATAGTCAACCATTGATCTTGCTGCAGGAAATCGAGGCTTCTGCGGGAAGTCAAGAACTATTATAGGAAATTTGGATTTGCGGCAAGGAATCCAGAATGGCTCTATGAAATCTAGAACGGCTATAGGAAATCCTCTACATAATTCTTGCAATGTCTACAGGAAATGCAGAGTTGTTTTGAATCAAAGAAAATTTGCACATGAGTTCTAGATTAGTTGGAGTGGTAATTTAATAAAGATAAAGCTAGATCAAATAATACTTCAATTTTAAGGAAAAATTACACTTATTATGTTAATTTGACATACCTTAAGCTTATTTCACCCTTTTAGCCAAAACTAAACAATATAGCCAAACTAAGAATAATTAGGGGTGGAAGGAGTTCAAAAATAGGGGAGGTAAGGCCTCGGAAAGCCATCAAAAAATAGGTGAAATTGAGACTCAACACCTACATCCAAATCTAAGAAGTATATCTTGGTTTGTACTTATTATGTTACAAAGTGAGTGGAGGAAAAATCACTACCTAGAGCAATGGAAAAATTAGTAGTAGACTTTCTTTTCTCTAATATTTTTTTGAGATCTGGAGTACCTAGAGAAATAGTTACTGATAAAGGAGCTCAGTTTGTGTCTAAGATTATGTAGGGAATTGTGAAAAAATATCATATTACCCACTGGAAGTCCACCCCTTGTCATCCACAGGCCAATGGGTAAGTGGAATCAACCAATCAGGTGTTGGAGACAATCCTTACTAAAACAGTGCAATGACATAACAAGTATTGTTCTGGCCATCTTCTTGAGGCATTATGGGCTTATAGAATCAAATGGAGGAGTACCATTGGATTTTCTCCGTATGAATTAGTATATGGAAAGCAGTTTTTGCTGCCAATTGAATTCCATATTAGAACTTTCAAGATGACAATAGATTTGGGGATAGACCTTGATAAAGCACAACAACAGAGAATATTCCTGCTTAATGAGCTAGATGAGATTAGACAAGATGCTTTTCAACATACTGAATTTGTCCAGCAATAAAGGGCTAAGTGGCATGACAGATACATGAAAAAGGAGCAACTTAAAGAGGGATACTAGGCATTTTTGTATGATTAAAAAATTAAAAACATTAAAGGAAAATTCAATACACATTGGCTAGGCCCCTATGAGAGCAAGAAAGCTTTTGAAAATGGATCTGTTCAACTCAAAATGACTGATGATGGGAATGTTACCTTCTTGGTGAATGGGCACATACTGAAGCTATATCATAAACCCGATTCAAAGGAGGAATTTGTGGAAGAAATTGTGAAGAAGAAAGAGCTGGAAATGGTAAGGGAAGGGATCATTCCTTTCACTATCTCTTCTTGAATTTCTTGCTGATACAATGAGATTAATATGTTCCACCTCGTTCTCATTAAATAATGAGATGAATGTCTATTGGGTATAGCTTTATTCCTTTTTTCAGGCCCAATGGATTGATTACGGAAAAGGAACCCCATGGAGTCTTCTTTTTCAGTATTTTAGACTCTCTAAAATTGAAATCTGGCAAGCAATGATTTCCACTTGGCTCATTAAAAATACAGGTCAGTAGATCCTTTCATATCCTCCCAATATAATTTGTTTCTTTCAGTTAATCTACCGATTTCTCTTGTTGGAATAATGTGGGATTTGTTAAGGCCCTCCTTCCAACAATATTTTCCCATCGACATCAACAACTTATCTGGGTGTAGGATTAGGACCTTATGATGCCTTGAAGCCTATATGCCCTAATGACAGGCTATCTCACCAGAAAATATGGAGAAACATTATGGCTCCTTTTCTACTTGATCCTACAGGGAGTTCGAGAGCATCTCATAAATCCACACTTTATAGGATGTATCATGGTACCTTGGTCCTCACTCTCATTAATGGTGATGGGGCACACATCGGTTAATATTCACCATCAATGGCTGGTAATCCAATGAGATCATTACACATTTGACATCAAAACATCATTCATGTGCAATTGACTATACATAGACGGTGGGGAAGATCAGTTTCAATTCCTACAGAAGGTTCGACAGATAGTTTCATTTCCTACAAACAGGGTCTCAATTCCTACAGAAGGTTCAACAAACATAGTTTCATTTCCTGTAGGCATGGTCTCAATTCCTGTAGAAAGTTCGACAAAAAATTTCAGTTCCTGTAGACAGAGTCTCAATTCCTGTAGAAGGTTCGACAGACAATTTCATTTCCTGTAAACACAATCAATTCCCATAGAAGGTTAGACATACATAGTTTCATTTCCCGCAGACACAGTCTTAATTCCTATAGCAATGTCCTAGGTTCTTGAAAGACAAAAAAAGTATCAACAAAACATTTGTTTTAATTATTTGATATAGTACTAATATTATTATGGATCTAAGTCATGAATTATGTGATCAAATATTTGATGTAATGTTAATTTATCATTGCAACAACATCAACGTTATCAAGGACTAGACCATTCGAGGTAAGTTCAGTAAGGTACATCTGGTGATACGATGCTAGACATAAGGTATAATGACGCTTTAATTTTTAATAATTTTCATGATTTATGCTATGGTAACCCTTGTGGAAAAAACATGGTTGAAGGTCGTTGTGACATAAATCCAATGACCTGTCATCATATTTATGACATTGTGGTGGTTCTACTTCTGATGCCTATCCTGTAGGTTGGATCATGATAATCATGAACCACCGCTCGAAAACATTGTGCCTTGAAATTTATCCCATTTAACCTCCTCTTTCTATGAGGAAATCTATTTTTAAGGTCTCGGTCTGCATTCCATAAACTATGTGCATTATTCTTTTCCATCTGCATTCTATGAGCCGCACTTGCTTTATTCCTTCCTTCCTCATCTACTCTGTCCATTCCTCCTTAACCATGGCTAGATCACTGCCCCCTCTTGGATTTGAGCCTTGCGCAGCTAGAAGCCAACTCGTGCAGCAAGGCAAGGATAGAAAAAACAAGATGGTTGCCCTTCTTTCAGACGTTTGATGGCCACAAATACGAAGTAAAAAACTCATTCACATTGAACCTAAATGGGGATAAAGAACAGGTTGGAAATATTCAATTTCAACTAATAGAGGAGCTGGTGGCAAGAGCATGTGGAATTTCACAAAACAAGGAGCAATGGTTCAAAAACCGACTCTTCAACAAGGGGATGTGTGTGTCTATCCTTCAGAAAGATCATCCAAACCCTAACTGGGGAAAGGGGATTCCGCAAGAATTTTTTACGAGTAAGTATCGTCACCTACTGTTCTTCCTGCAGAAGTACATCATTTGCGAAGGCCGCTATGGCCTCGTATTTCTATTTCATATGTGGCTTCTCGGGCAGTTTTGGGATCAACCCCCAAATTTTCCATATTATTTGAAGATGTCTTTTGGAAAAATGTCATCGGTCATGAAATAAAGGGTCTCCCACATAGAGGAAAACCTATACCATCATGGGCTAGTGAAAATTATCCTGATAGAGGTCCTGTAGAAAAATAAAAAGATATGGGGGAATTTTCTACCCAAGAACCATTTTGTGCAAGATGGAGATTCTGGCTCCCCAACAGTCAAGGAGGAATAGTTAGTAGAGAAGCCCCAGAAGGAGCTGCAAAATTATGGGCCACAAGTAGAAGAGGATGATGGGGACAAAGAAGTAATGGTGACTAGGGAAACCATTGTGAAAGGTTCCCAACAGAAAGGGCCACCTAACCCAACCAAAAGATTTACGAGGACCCAGGCTTCTAAGCTAGCTATGAAGGATAGCATAAAATGGGGAACACCACCCAAAAGGTCCAATGAGAAAGAAAATTCCCATGGTCAGGCCAAGGGAAAGGAGATGGTGGAACTGACCATGTTCATTGAGAAAGATACCATTTTGTTCCAAATCCCTTCATTGCAAGAAAATAGAAATGAGACTAAGGAAGAGAAGCAAGGGAAGGGGGACCTTTGTATGCCCCAATATTCGTAGGGGCACCATGAGGGGAAAGTTACTCCCTAGAGGAAACAACCTCGCAATGAGCTGGAAAATACCATTAAATAACTCACCACTTTGGAGTAGACCTTAAGGAAAGAAAATGTGGCCCTGAAGGAGAATAGCCTCAAGATGCAGACAAAACATGAGGAGTGGCATGAGAAAACAACCCACATTATGAAAAATAATGAAGCTCAAATAGACCATATGAATATGAGGAATGAAATATACAGGGGTCAAATTCAGGTGGAGACCAACTAGGCTTAATTGGATCATCTGGCCACAGTAGTTGTGGCCTTGGTGAATGACTAATTTTTTTTCTATTTTTGAAGGATGCTATAGTTTTACTTGCATAGGGACATGCAAGATTTTTGGTGTGTGGGAGATGTTAAGTCTCCATTTTTCCCATATTTTACACCCTTTCCAAGCCTTACTTCCCTTATTTCTGAACTCCTTCTAGCCTTAATTATGCTTAGTTTGGCCATATTATCTAGTTTTGGTTAAAAGGGTAGTATAAGCCTAATGTATGCTAAATTAACTTAATACATTTCATTTTTCCTTAGAATTAACGTATTCTTTGATTTAGCTGTAACTGTTACTAAATTACTACTTCTACTGATCTAGAACTTATGTGTATATTTGTTTTGATTCAAAGTAGTTCCAAAACATCTTAAAGATAGCTCGTGCAACCACATTTCTTGCTGCCATTGCATATTTCCTGTAGCCATTGCAAATTTCCTGCAACCATTCCAAATTTCCTGCAGCCATTTCGGATTTCCTACGGTGGTGTTAAGGAGGTAAATCCTCTCTTCGGATAGAGCTGATCCCACTAGCCTAGATCAGGTCTAGCAACAATCAAGCCATGTAGTGAGGTTGGTTCCTAGTTACAAAATGACAAATATCTCGATGAGTAGCCTACCTGAAATCCCACATAGTTATCGTTGAATAAAAGGTGACATTTCCCGTCCCTCGCTCGACAGATCACAATAATTCCATTTGACACGTTCAAACACCTATACTCATGCAAGGAAACAATGACATACAATATAAAATCTAAAGCATGTAACCATATATCAGTCAGAGAGGATATAATTCATTGCATTACATAAGGAAATGAACACATGAATGGAACCAAAATTAGAGTCGCTTATATTATAAATGAAGAAAGAGATATTACAACCAAATGCTATGATGCTATGATCTTCCTTTGGCGGGGCTGACAGTGGAGCACATCTCAATGAAGCCTATCGATAATTTGGACAAAGCTCTCTCTTATGGGGTCCTTCTCGGCTTTGCTTTCAATGGTTTCTCGGCTATGGTTTCCCTCCTACAAGTTCAGCTAGCTTGCTAATGGAGAAGGCAAGATTTTATAGATGGAGGAAGGGTAGTTGGGATCCCTATAATCATGGGATATGCCCTATCTCTTAGGAAGGTTCCATGATAGGTGGAAAACCATTTCCTATAAATGGAGATCCGAAGCCAAACCACCCAACTCCCTTTGATGATTCATCCAGGAGTTTGTTGGAATCAAACTTCCACCATTTTTTTTTTAAACATCCTTTGATAGGCTTGGCATGAGTGAAACATCCAGATAGAGCACTAGTTGGCACACCCTCTAGTGTGGATTTCCCCCATTGGTGTGAGGGATGAACTGGCTAGTCGTGCCAGGGCTAAAACATATATTTTTAGGGCTTTTCAGAGGAAAATTTCTTTAGGAGAATGTTTTTCCTTATGCAAGAGGATGCCATGAAGGTGGTTTCAAGTCATTTTACTGTTCACAAGTCACGGGAATAGTCCTCCAATATACAAGATGAGGGATTGTAGGGATGGTGACAAAATTTTGTGTAACAGATGCCCCCTAAAGCATGAGGTTTGAGAGACAAGGAGGGATGAAATGATTTATGAGAACACACCCAATTGAAAACACTTCCATCGGAAGACCTGCATACAAGTGCAATTGATATCTCTGATACATGATATGTCGTATGGGCACAACCATCCATAATAGAGTTTACAATAACTAGGATCCAAGGTATGGATGCAACCATCCAAGAAAGAAGGATCAACAAGTAGACTCAGGTATGGTCGCAACCATCCAATCAAATGAGTCATGTAACTAATCATGATAATCCACAAAAAATTCACAACCTGGATTTCTTCAAACAAAACCCAGGGTCTTGCTCTCCATCTTGACCCGAACAGAGTACAAGTCCAAGCATGTGAATAAGTGAGCTGAAGTCGAACATGAAAGAACATCTTCTAATTACCAGCCAATAATGAAAGCCGTTAACAGACGAGAGAGGTACCATCAATAATGAGGATTGCCCTCAAGGTACTATAGGTATAATCCATGGAATGCAAACAGTGAGCTAGTGTCGAACAACCGCAGAATCATTCGATCGAAGGCCAATGATGAAAACCTTGCATGGAATGCGAAGAACCTGCCATTGAGGCATGCAGGCTCTAAGGTACCTGAAAGGAGTCTCTAGATCAACTTCCTGGATAATGAGTTGAAGTCGATAGGAAGTGACCTTGATTGAAGGTGGGCCATAATGTTTCACACATCATCGACACAAAATATACGGACATAATGTTTGCAAATCAAGATCAGTAGAGAATTAGAGGGAGGTTGAAAATTGCAACGGTTAACTTCTCTTGAACATATTGGCGGCACGACATTGGATTTGGCAGTATTTGACATCAAAGGATCTAAGATCATGATGATGTGGCAAAGAGAAGATGAGCAGTAAAAAGAGATTACCCAAACCCATGGAGGCAAGCAGATAATGAGATGAGATATCCCCACCCCGACAGGAATGCAAACAAGTGCCATGTTCAAGAGTGACATACTACCGACACGACGATGATACTAGTTTGATTTTTCCCCACCATTTTTGGCGAGTACCACAATTATTTTTGAAAACAAGCTTGGATGGGATAGCATATGCTTGTGATATAAGTTTTTCCTTTGAAAAAATCCAACCTAGTACATTTAGTGAGCCCTAGGAAGGAGGAACTCGAGTAATGTCATTGCAATGGGGTCCGATGTCATCAGTTTTTAACGATTCTGACAAAGGAAGAACTCAATGTCTTTTCATGTTTAAAGAGTTTGAAAAGACAGCAGAAAATAAAACTCCAGCAGTACATTTTCGTAGGTAGTCTCATAGATCTGAAAAGGTAGAAAACTATGTCTAAGAGAACCTCCTAGTCGCGATAGGCTAGGGTATTCCTTTTTCGTAAATAATCTATCCCAGTTCGAAAAAGGGGTAAACATATACTGGGTAGATATCGTTTTGCAACCAATTTAATGAGCTCAAAATGACAAGCGACTCGACGATCTTTTCAGTTTTAGAGAGTCAGAAAAGAGTTGAAAGGTGACTCCTCTTGGAGGAACGAGTGGTATAAAGTGTAGCAACTAGTTCTGATAATGATGGAACTGCTCAAAACAAATAAAGGTCAAGAGGCTGGCTAACAAGACTACTCATTGCAATGGTTCCTCAAGAATGGGTGAAACAACCAAGTGATGGCATATGAGCGGCTAGGCAGATAGTGACGATGGAGTGAGAAAACGAAGGTTCATCTGGAAAAACAAGCTGATGAAATGGAAATCACGAGAGGTAAAATGGGAATGGTTTAATTTTTACACAAGCTTTAAATCAGAAAACTCTTCTTGAAGTTGGTTTCATTTTTACGCAAGCTTTGAACAAAGATAAGCTATGCTTGAAACCGATTTCATTTTTACACAAGCTTTAAACGAAAACAAACTATGCTTGAAAAAGTAAGCATGTCCCCAGCATGGTGACTCAATTTGAGGTACATGCCCCCCAAGCTTCAATCCATATGAAAGGTGGATGGAGTGAAGGTTCAAGTTACGAGATCAAGAGAAAGACTCGACTGGGATTTTACGAGATCTTATCAAAGACTCAAATTGACTAGGAAAGTGTTTCATTGTTTTACTGAGGTTGACACATTAAAAGAACTATCCTCAAAAGAGCTTGTTTCATTTTTTAAGGAGCTTGATACAAGAAAATGAACTCTACTTTGATGACCTTGTTTCATTTCTTAAGCAGCTTGACATAAGAAAATGAACTCTGCTCTGACAACCTTGTTTCATGGTTTAAGGAGCTTGACACAAGAAAACGAACTCTGCTCCGAAGAGCTTGTTTCATTTTTATGGAGCTTGACACAAGAAAATGAACTATGCTCTGGGGGACCTCATCATAATGAATAAGAATTCAATGCTTCCAATGGCTGCCCGTCCGATGGAAGGAAAACATCTTGGAAGTCTGGACCCAATGCCCCCAGCACACAATGTACGACGACACTATCAATGAATACGGGCACAGGACAGGTAGCCACATAATTTAAATGCGGTGAGGATGAAATAGCTTGTAGATAAAGATCTGGTAGGGATGATAGTGGACTAGCTGCCATATTAGGACCAAATAATGCAAGCTAATTGATGGTCATGATCCAACCTTGGTCCGAAAAACACATCACACGAAAGAGGGAGGAGACAAGCGCTCCCATGGCATAAATATAATTGTGGCCCAAGACTAAATTAAAGTCCAAGGGGCTAGGAACAACCATGACATCCATATGGATAGTTTTCCCTCCCAAAGTAACAGGAAAATTCAGAGGGATCCCTAACGGTTGATTAGTTCCTCTGTTAAATGCCAACAAATTCTGTGTAACAGTTACAAGCAGCAGTGAACCGAAATCTTGCCAAGTAGTTGAGGATAAAATACTAACAAACGCGCCTTCATCTATAATGGTGTTGGGTACGACCAGATGGGAGGCCTGTACGATGATGTCAAAGGGCACATAAGAAGGAAAGCGATAACCTGCGAATCGACCCCAATCGAAGGAAGCAACCAAACTACTTGGAGGGGCTACCATTGAACCAAGATGGTCTTCCCCTAGTGTTACAAGAGAAGAAGAAGCATCCTCCACCACCTCCATCATGGAGGCAGAAGGAGTATCCTCTAGGACCTCCATCATGGGAGGCGGAGGAGTAGCTTCCTAAGAATAGGGACAGAAGCATCTTTCTCCAAGTCCAAGGAATCTGAAGAAACAAGAAGAACCTGAGGGATGTGAGATCTACTCTCGACAGAAAAGACCTGGTGCACTATAGACGGGGCCATTTCAACCAATCCCACAACCAATGGTTGGTGAGGGATGGATTCGTGATTTGGAATTTCCAGGGGAGTGCGATCGACCAAGGGTGACTCTTGACTGATCATTGAATCAGCTAGTGAAGGACTCAAAGAAAGATATTTGTAACCAGCCGGATGGCATGGTGCAGAAATAGTCGAGTTTTCCAACAATCTCTTAGCTTCATCCATATATGGACAAAGGTGAATGGCATTATGCCCTTCACACAACTTACAGGGATTGGTGAGCTTATCCTGCTTCTTAGGAGTTTTAGCAGCACTAGCTAAAGACGTGCCCCCAACCTGACTCCCAAAAGCCAAAGGCAATGGTGGATGACCGTTGGACCATACTTCAAGCACCTTGGGAATGCTAGGGAAATCTCAAAGAAGATGGTTTCCCTAGAAAAACATGCAAGGGAACATAAATTTCCATGGCGGGTTGGAAGGTTTATCAAGAGCGGACATTTTAGAAGTAGTAGCTACAGCCTTAGCCTCTCTCTTATCAGACTTCTTATTCTTAGTCATGTTCTTCTTCTTCTTCTTATCTACCTGGTTACTCAAATCCACACTTTCACCAGGTGAAGTAGAAGAGGAGGACGCAGAAGTAGGTGAAGAAGGGGAGAGGCCCACCTTAGAATCAACATGGCGTTGTTTAGGTGGAGGAAATGATCGAACAGTAGCCGGGACATTTGGGAACACAGAGGTTGAAAACAACCAAATAGGCAACCCAACAGTTAACCTAGGAAGGGAAAATGTTGCCATATAAGGAGCACCAACATTTCCAAAAGCAAGAAAAGGACCAGGATTCCCATCGGAGGGGATTCCTTGGTTGGTGAACTCCGGAAAAGTTTCCATACACTAAGGAAAAAAATTATAACTAGGAATATTTCGTGGGTGATTAATTTTATGACATTGAAACTGGAAAATCTCACTGTTTCATGTTTTAAGAGTCTAGAAACAAGTAAAAGATGACTCTATCACTTTCTGTTTGGAAACAAGTATGAAAGGACAAGTGCTTGATAATATTTTCAAATTTATGAAGTTAGTAAAGATCAAAATGACTGCTCTAGTAATCTAGGTAGATGGGTGTACCAGATATCTGTGAACTGCCATATACACCTTGGTAAAAATGAAAAAGAAATCAACCAAGGACTTGACGTACGTGCAGGTAATCTCCCCAAATGATTTATCTAGTGTATCACGGGTAAAAGGCAGCAGACTCGGCTTCCTACAGATAAAGGATTGCAACCTAATGGAGTCTCCCTTTATATACGCGATAGTACAGGGAGAAGAAGTCCATACTAGCACTGTCTGAAGCCAGATGGTGAGCTACAACTGCTAGGTTTAAAGACGCCGGAACACATCTCTAGCCTAGACCACTAGATATTTCGTTAATGTTTCAATGTTGCCTTAGGTTAATTCATAAAATTTTAAAGTTGATCTTCAATTTACATTTCAATTTCAGGCCCTATCAAATGTTGGATCTCACAAATCCCTGAATGCAGCGATATGAGAAAAGGAATCTTTAAATTTGATGGATGCTATCTAGTTAAGGGAAGAATCTCTAACAATGATGCAACAAGCAAAAATACTACAAATGAAATTCCTCTAAACTAGATGACCTTCACCATCCAAAACTAATCTAAAACATTCAACGATGCGAATTATGGAATGTAATCTATGCAAAAATTATATTTTTTGAAAACTATGCAATTGTAATCTATGCACAATTTCCTTTTTCTTTTCAAAGAATAAGAATGCACTCAATGTGATTTTTAGCTTTCAATCATTAAACGATGTAATCTAAGTTCAATGATGGATCTCAAAAAATACTTTTCAATGCAATGTGATCTAATGCATTTTAACAAAAAGCAAACTATGAGACGAAAACTAAATGAACACAAAGTTTCTTAATGAAAGGATGAATGCAAAAGGGATGCAAACAAACACTAAGAATGCAATCATTGTTTTAAACACTTTGTAACAAAATTCCTTAAAAGACTACAAGACAAATGAGGTCAACACAAAGAGGACTTCCAAATCATGAGATCAAAACAAGGCATTCATTCCCTTTTACATCAAGCAATCATGGAAAGAAGACATTCTAGCTAAATAATGAGCAATACAATCCATGCTCATACATAGAAAAGACTGGAAGGGAAAGACACATTGGTGAAGGATTTAGGGGAAAAAACTCAATTTTCACACACCCTAAAATTGGCACGACTTTTTTGGGTGAAACTAACGCCAACTGGCATGAGTTGCTCACTGACAACTAGCACCAACTGCCAATTGGCATGGGTTGCTAACTAAAAACAAGTGCCAATGCCTAAAAATGAGAAAACAAATAATTTCTCCCAACCAAGACCAGACTCACCATTTCAAGAAAAATCTAAAAATAACCTAGACGCAAAAGTACTGACCAAAAAAAATCCCGAACAAGGGAAAACCCTAGCACCTACAGGAAATGGCGTGAGTGTCTGGCTGTAATCTGCGCTAGACAGGGGATGGTGCGGGTTATGAACTGGAAACTTGCACTAATGGGCATGATTGTCACGGTGGAAACCACACCAATTAGGCCAACCATGTAAAGATGAAAATTTCGGAAAAGCAGAGGTCAAATCTGATCCTTTGGGGCTGAATAGGGGTCTAACACCAAGGAGGGTGAACCAGAAGAGAAAATAAATCAATCAAAAGCCAAAAAAAGCAATCCAAACTGAAGAAGGACTAACTCCCACTGATCCCCAACGGAGTCACCAGTATGTTGAGGAGGTAAATCCCCTCTACGGATAGAGGCAATCCCACTAGCCCAGATCAGGTCTAGCAACAATCAAGTCTCGCAATGACATTGGTTCCTAGTTACAAAATGACAAAGATCACGATGAGTATCCTACCTCAAATCCCATGCAGTTGTCGTTGAAGAAAAGGTGATGTTTCCCGTCCCTCGCTCGACAGATCACAATCCTTCCGTTCGACACATTCGAACACATGTACACATGCAAGGAAACAACGACATACAATGTAAAATCTAAAGAATGTAACCATAAATTAGTCAGAGAGGATATAATTCATTGAATTACATAAGGAAATGAACACATGAATGGAACCAAAATTAGAGTCGCTTATATTATAAATGATGAAAGGGATATTACAACGAAATGATATGACGCTATGATATTCCTTTGGTGGAGCTGATAGTGGAGCGCATCTCAGTGAAGCCTGTTGAGAATTTGGACAAAGCTCTCTCTTATGGGGTTCTTCTCGGCTATGATTTCAATGGTTTCCTGGCTATAGTTTCCCTCCTACAAGTTTAGCTAGCTTGCTAGTGGAGAAGGCAAGATTTTATAGATTAAGGAAGGGGATTTGTGATCCCTATAATCATGGGTAGGCCCTATATCTTAGGAAGGTTCGATGATAGGTGGAAAACCACCTCCTATACATGGAGATTTGAAGCCAAACCACCCAACTCCCTTGGATGATTCATCCGAGAGTTTTTTTGAATGAAACTTCCACCATTTATTTTTTAAAAACATCCTTAATAGGCTTGGGGCCAGTGAAACATAGGGATAGAGTGCCAGTTGGCATGTTGTCTAGTGTGGATTTCCCCCATTGGTGCGAGGGATGAACTGGCTAGTCGCGCCAAGGCTAAAACATTTGTTTTTAGGTTTTTTAAGAGGAAATTTTCTTCAAGAAAATGTTTGTCCTTATGCAAGAGGATGCCATGAAGGATGTTTTAGGTCATTTTACTATTCACAGGTCATGGGAGTAGTCCTCCAATGTATGGGATGAGGGATTGCAAGGACAGTGACAAAATGTTGTGTAACAAGTGGATTCAGGTTTCCTGCAGCCATTGATTTCATGCAACAACATTAGCATTTGAATGTATTCAACTTATTTCTCCATCCAATGAAGACCTGGGTTTTGTAGGGAATTGGTTGCACATGAAGACTATTCCACTGGCCGCTTCGAACCTCTTTTGGACAACCAGAATTTGCAGATTATCCCCTTAAACTAGTTTTCCTGCAACTTTCGCTATGTAACAGAAAATATCTAATCCATGCTTTCAATCATAGATTAGACTTAACATAAGCTAAATTCGATAGCCTAGATCTGTATTATTGGTTGATAGCTTAGATTAGTCATTCAAGCCAACTATGGAGTTTAGAGATTGTATAAATGGGGATGTATTTCACATTATAAAGGGTTGTTGGGTTGGGATTTCTACTAATAGACAATATATCAGATTGTACTAGGATGTAAATTTTCATATTAATTTAAATATTGTGTTCTGTCTATTATTATGAGAAACATCTTCAAGTTTTAAAGGGGTTGTGAGTGAGGGAGGGCCCTTGTCACTCACAACTCCTGCAACGCAGTGTGTGTGTGTTTCATTTCTTTTTATGCAGCAATAATTCTCTTACACAACTAATGCAGTCTTTCTTAAGTTTTAGTGGAAGAATGTTAATTGATTATATGATTGAATCTATAATTTTAATGTGCTAATTCCATTTGATCAACGCTTGGATTAATTATTGTCTAAATTGATTTCCAAATTTTTGTAATTTTATCTTTTATATTTTCCATGGTTAAAATCAGAAACATTGAGAGTTGTAGAGGGATGTTATATTCTACTCCATGGCCTTACTGCTACAGTATTGATACATGAAAGACGCATTAGTTTTTGTGTGTCTGTGAATGATTAATTTATGAACACTTCCAGTAATCATCCTGCATATATTTTTTATAGTATCTCGCATGCTTACCTACCTTGTGTTGACAATTTATGATTGGAAAATTATAAGTGTATAATATGACTCAATAGTACTCTAAGGTTGAAGGTATTAATTTTCATGAGATTTTTTCACAAGTGGTTAAACTTGTTTCTATTCGTACTGTGCTAGTAGTAACTGCATTACTTGATCTTGTGTTAGAACAGTTAGATGTTAAAACAACCTTTCTTCATGGTGATTTGGATGAAGATATATATATGGATCAACCAAAAGGTTTTGTACAAGGTCAGAGCAGAAGATTATTTTTCAAGCTCAAGAAATCATTGTATGGCCTGAGGCAGTCACCCGAGCAATGGTACAAGAAGTTGGATTCCTTCATGGTGAGCCAGAATTTTATTAGAAGTGAGTTTTATCATTGTATATACTTCAAAAGTTTCAATGGAATATTCATTATCTTGGTGTTGTATGTTGATGATATTCTTATTGCAAGAAAAAGCATGGAATAAATCAACAGGTTAAAGGTTCAACTTTCTATGACATTTCATATGAAGGATATTGGAGTGGCAAAACATATCTTGGTCATGGATACACACTAAGATGGGAAGAATGGTAAGCTTTGGTTATCACAATAGAAGTATGTGGAGAAAGTACTTGAAAAGTTCTGTATGAATAATGTGAAACCTATTAATGTTCCATTAGCTTCCCATTTTATGATTTATTCCGATTTAAGTCCTAGAAATCATGAAGAAAAGAATTATATTTCTCGTGTACCATACAAAAAATTGGTAGGCAACATAATGTATGTGATGATATCTACAATACCTGACATTTCATGTGCAGTTGGAGTTGTCAGTAGTTTCATGGAAAATCGAGGAGAATAAAATTGGTGAGCAGTGAAATGGGTGCCTTGGTATTTGAGAGGCACAACTGACCATTTCATAAGCTTTGATGGTTGTAAAGGTTCAGTCTGCGGATACATGGATGTTGATTATGTAGGTGATTTGGACAAAGGGATGTCTACTACAGGTTATGTTTTTACTCTTATAGGTGGAGCAATCAGTTGGATTTCAAATCTTCAAGAGGCAGTTGCTTTGTCCACTACTGAAGCAGAGATAATTAAAAGGTATTCTTGATGAGATTGGAAGGATGTAGGAGAAAGTTAATGTGTTATGTGACAGTCAAACTGTTATTCATTTGGTTACAAATCCAACCTATCACAGCAATACCAAGCACATTGTTGGGTCAAATTACTGGGTAAATTAACACAAGCATTTAATTATCAATTCGGGTTAGTGGAACTTAGAAGCATCTCCAAAATATATGGATTTCAACCACAATCAAGTTTAGAAGATGAATTATTATAAAGGAAATGCATATTAGAAATATAAATCTAACTTAAATAATTTATAAATTCAAATGTGTAATTAGAAATCAAACTACTTAACTAAACAATAGATTAAGATAAATGAAGTAATAATTGAAGAGGCTCTTCAATAAAAGAGGTCCTGGTTGTCCTTCAACATATATTTCGTTTATCATTAATTCTATTGTGAAAACGGGAATTCAAAAAAGCACGAAAGATGAATCTTAGTTTTGATTTCTTAATTAAATAGAAGAAGTATTTAACTTAAATACTCACTTGTCTCTTCGTATTCAGAATATAACTAAGATTAAGATCCATCAACAATCAAAGCACATAAAGGCATGTAGAGATGAATTCTAACTGAAAAAATTGATTAGATAGAAAGAGTGCTTACCTTAAACACTTGTTTTTCATTTCATATGCAGGTTAAGAATGATCATTTGATTCATCAATACTTGAAAATAATCAGCATAAAGAAATTAAACATGAGCAAAATAATTCTGAAATTGCATCTATGAAATAAACTAAGAAGTGCACTTAGCTTAGTGTGGGGGCACCCTCTGCCCTTGCCTCGTACACTGAGAGTAATTTCAGCTATTGAAACTTATTCAATTCATGGGAAAATGATAAATTATGTCTTCAATTATGTTCAAAAAATAAGAATCTCAAAGTCTCAAGTTTCTTCTACAATCTTCTCCTTCCTTCTACTATATTCTATATATATCTTATTTGGAGAAAGAGCACTCCTATTTATACATGAGTGCTTTGGAAACAAGATCAGCAACTCATAATTACAAATCCAATTTTCTCTCAACCAATATTCCTATAATTACAAGATATGATCCCTTAAAATACTCACTCATCTCTCACAATCTTAGATGAGATATGTTATCCAGATATCCATGACCTTCTCCTTGGAATCTTCCATGATATTCTCTTTGAAATCTCCATGATCTTCTTCTTAGAATAATCTTGAACAATTATCCTTTGAATTTTTGAAATGGTCGAGGAAATATTCAAGAGGATTTTGAATAATTCTTCCAAATAATCCTACACATTTACAAAGCTCATTGACATTTGAGATATTAGTGAAATATGTCAATTTTCCAATAATTAATCACACATTCTCTAATAATATTAAAAAAAAAGAAATTGGAAAATAATGAGGTGAATCCATCAAAATGGTATAATGAAAGGTTAAATGAGGTGATGGAATGTGAGGAATGGTGATGATAATCATGACAAAATGCGAGAATTACAAGACCCAACACACATCAATGTAAGGTATCACTTTTTGGGACATGTAATCGAAGGTGGAAATGTAGTTCTCAAGAAGGTCTGTGTTGGGTCAATTTAATGTTGTAAACTAATGCAAGTATTTATTATCAATCCGGATTAGTGAACGTAGAAGCATCCCCAAAGTATATGGGTTTCAGTTGTGATCAAATTAGATGATGTTTTATTACTAATTTAAGAAAATCCATATTACAAAAACAATTTCCAAATTCAGATGTGCAATTAGAAGCAGAAGAATCTCGTAACTTAAGAGATTGGTTTGTCCTTCTCTAACAAGATTACCATATGAATTAGAAATCAAAAGCTACTTAATCTAAACAATAGATTCAGATACATGAAGCAGTAATTGAAGAGGCTCTTCACTTATGAGGTCCTGATTGTCCTTCATTATACATTCATTTATCAGTAATTCTATTGTTAAAATAGGAATTCAGGAAAGCATGTAAAAGGTGAATTCTAGTTTCAAGTTTCTTAATCAGATAAAAGAAGTATTTAACTTAAACACTTTGTTGACTCTTCATATTCAAGATAGAGACAAGATTAAGATTCATCAACAATCATGTAAAAACATATAAATCATGTAAAGGTGTGTAAAGACATGTAAAGATGAATTCTAACTGACGATCCTGATTAGATAGAAAGAATGGCTAACTTAGACATATGTTTTTCCTTTCATACGAAAGTTACAAATTATCATTAGATTCATCAATAAACAGAAATAATCAACATAAACAAGAGAATTCAGAAATTGCAACTACAATATAAGCTAATAAGTGTATTTAGCTCGATGTGCAAGCCCTCCACCCTTGCCTTGCACATTGAAGGTGGATTCCAATAATTAGAACCTCAATCACTCAAATAGCATATAAAAATAAAAAATATGATATAACAAGTCTTCAATTATGTATCCAAGTCTCAGAAATAATATTAAGTCATACAAGTTCTACAAACATCTATGCTTTTCAAGCCTTCAAAGTGGAGGCTTAAATACAAAAAAATATCTAAAAAATTTATCTAAAAGAGTTAAAGTAATCATAAATATCCTTATCTTATCATATAAAGTTGAATTTATCCATTAAATCTAGCAAAATCTAGAAAAGCCCACAAAATAATCTAGTTTTGACCTAGTTTCTAGGAATCCTCCATAAAGACTGGTCTTGTTTGACCGCCTTTGACCAGGCCTATTAAAGTTCAGTATGACTATGCCAACATGTGTAATCTTATTCTTAGTTCTTGAGCTTTCTATAAACATATCCAACTTGACCCCAAATGTGGGATTGGGAAAATTTTTGTCTAGATGGAGTTTATTAAAATATGACAACTAATTGTAATTAATTGGAATTTACCGAAAAATAAATTTTAACTGAAAAGGAAGTTATGTAATGAAATAGCCTAGTTTAAATTGGATGACCCTAGAGGCTTGTAACCAAGGAAAGTTATCACTGATTAATAAAGTTTCCAATCCCTTTCCCCATGAAGGTTTACTTTGTCAAGGATTTACCACGTCAATATTTGTGCATTTACCCGTGTGTGTTTAATTTCAGTTTTATATAGTTATATGTATATCTCTTCCCATTAATGTGATTCCCTAGAAAAAAAAAATCTATTTTCACTGCCCTAGGCCCTTGGTAGATCAGAATTAAGATTAATTTAAGATGGTTTAATTCCCCCTTTTCAAAAGCTACATTCTATAGTCAAAACCATAGTTTGTTAATACTATGGGTCAATACCATGTGCCATTTTTATTTTTATTATTATATTATTTTTATAGTGTATTGTTTACTTGATTATTTGTAATTTTATTTTTATTTTAGTTTTCCAACATTAAATGTTTATATTAGATTACATTAACCTTTTTGTTTGATTTCATTTTCAAAATTTTATTTTTAAGTTTATGTAATTTGACTTACTCAAAATGTTAAAAGTTACATTACATTACCATACTCTTCAAATGTTTACATGGGAGTTAAGTTTACTTATGGACCTCAAATATAAATACCTTTTTAACAAGCACTAAAATGGGTGAGAGGAAATCTTGGATAAAGTATAATAGTATAGTATTATATTTTACCCAATATTTTTTACTACTACCTAGTAAAAAGTGGCCAAGAGTGAGCGAGTTACTAATTAAAATGTAATATTAATACATTTAACTTAATATTTCCCATCACCCCCAAACTAATATTATATTTTACTTAATCTTTCCCCTCACCCATGTTATACCTAATATTTCTCCCACCTCCTCTCCTCATCCCACTTTCACAGTTAACCTTGTTCATTTCTAGATTTACCACCTTTGATTTATGAGCTCTACCTTCATATTTAAGTGTATTCATTTCTATGAGCTCTATTTTTATAGCACATTATTACATTGGAATTAACATAATATATTACATATATGATATGAAATTTTTTATCAAAGAAGGAATTAAAATCAATAAGCAATTATTGTTTTGTACTTTGTGCAATCATGTTTAACATAACACTTATTAAAAACACCTTCCTGAATAAAGGTTCTAGAAATATATACACATTATGTATTCATTCATTCAATGATATATAAGCACAAAAATACCAAGTGCCATTGCATATTCATAGGTAAATACCATGGGTTATTAATGACATGCATGAATGACATGGGCCATCTCTATTTTTATTTATTATTAATTTTTAGGTTCAATGCCATGGGTCATTTCTATTTTTATTTATTATTAATATTTATAGGGTTATTTCTATTTTATTTTTAGAGTTAAAATATATTAGGTTACATTTTATACATCTCTACCATATTTTATTTTTATTTTTATCTAGTCAAAATATTACATTAACTTACACATATATATTACATTACCTTACATTAAGTTACACATCTCTACTATACTTTCTTCATTAAATTACACATCTCAAATATATTATATTTTTCCTCAGATGTGGGTGACATGAGAATTAAGCATGATAAATGCCTCTCCCACGCTCAAGAGGATGAAGATCTGTAATGAAGGTCTTCACTCGACGTGGAACCACACTCCTACAATCATCTGCATGAGATGACAGAGATAAGGCATAATGTAGACATGTTTGGACAACATAATCCCCTATGTGGTACCTCTGTGCAATAATCGTTTTGAATGATCCTCTGGATTGACATGCCGCTTGGCCATAACCCTTCACACATACGTACTCATGAAAACCGTTACAGCACGCAGCTGCGTGCGAGACACAATAATGCTTAGGAACTTTAAATGTGTCACAAGCCTATTAAAGGGGAGGAACTTCAGCATAAAGTAACTCACAGCTTGTTCCTTCGGTTTTATCTATTGTTACAGTTCCTACCCTCTTGTGTGCCCAATCTGCCGCACAACCTACCCCCTAGTGCTGTACTACATAGAATTCCCCGGGCCACACCCCCCCCTAATTACGCGATTCACCTCAGCTCTGTCTATCCTACTAGTTCCATAACCATGGGTGCTCCCATAGTCCTGCACCCCTTGTCATGCATTCCCCTTTAGCGCACCTCCCTGTCAACTAGCACCTTGCTTCACACTTCCCTCCTTGGTTCATATCTGCTCCTCCTTTCCTCTTAGATCCCCATCCATCCTTCGCTTCAGCTGACCATGGCACCCAGACTACTAGAAAGAACCATCAAAGGAGGCCAAAGAGGTGCATTCCCCGGTCGTTGCCACTGGAGGTCTAATAATCACCTGGAATCTATTGGGGGCTCCTCCTCAAGTAGTCATGCTAGAGAGGCTCACCAGAGCCCCAAACTCAATCAGGAGGAGGAGGCCCCTACACATGATTTTTAGAGAGGCAGAAGTGTACCAAGGAAGTCCACCATTGCAGACTAGGATCACTCCTTTCCCCATAATACTCAGCCTCTTTTGGCAGAGGAAGATGATGGGGATGACACAAATGTTTGGTTAAGGGACTTAGAAGGTACCTGGACGTGAGTACGAGGTGCCGAGTACCCGGTGGCTCCCAACCTCTACGCACCATTCTCCAAGCCTTCACGTCTACCCAGCGCCAAAGAGGAAGCTATCGCACAGGCGTATGCTTGTCGCATAGTGGAGGAAGATCCAGATGACAATGATTATGCCGAAGACTAGTGACTGCGCAACATCTCATCTCTTCCTATTTTTTTGTTATGCTTCCTATTATCCAATAATTTCTATTTTCACTGGTGCTACAAGACATTTTGTAATTTTATGTTTCATGTACTTTTGGGGATGGTTTCCTCCACGAAGGCAACCCCTTGTGAAAACAAAGGCTGGGATTGGTTATGTACAACTTACCAACTCAACTTGTAGCATATGTATTATTCTATTTTCAAATTAATATATATCAGCCTCATTTACCAAGAAGAAAACTAATTTTATTTTTAATTTGACCGAGCAAAAATTGTTACATTAATGTTACATATCTCTAGCATTTTGTGCTAAGAGAACCTCTTAACACAATAAATAATTTTTAATTTTATTAAAAATATAAAATATATTATATTATATTCAAAATTTAGAGTTCACCAACATTCAATTAACAATTTTAATTTAATTATTTCACCACTTTGTATTATGTGATGAAACCCCACTTAGCTTTCGGTAAAACCAATGTTGAATTTAAATTTATTTTACACACAATAATTGTATTTATTTTTAATTAGGGGTGAAATTTGCATTAGATTAAATTTGCTAAATTCTAAATGCCAAACATTTAGGCTTGACATTTTATCCAGTTACAAAAAATACCAAAAAATGTAGTGCCATTGAATATTGATGCTGCTATATTTTGATGGTACATGCTAGTGGTAGTGGGTCTATGGAATAATTACAACAAAAGAGAAAAATGTCTAATGAAGTTGAATATCAATGCTTGTATATTTTCATGGTACATGTTTTATAAGTTTAATATCATCAATTGCAATGATAAGGATGATTCGTTTTTATTGAAATTAAAAAATTTCACCCTAGGTCAACTTAATTTGGAAATGAAGTTTTATGTATGGGGAGTGTTAGACTCAGTCTTGTCAGTCCTCTGTCATTTCTCATCATTTGCAATCATTAAATGCCATTTTGGTCCAAAAAGGGTTATTTTAGTTTCTGAGTCCAGGGTTTTGTTTTCAGAAGTGTGAAATAATGCGTGCAGGCCAGAGGAAGGTTCAGTAAGTTTTTCAGGAATGTCATCGTCAATAATGCGAGATTGATTCTTCTTCAAAAACCCTGTTTTGAAGAAGAAATCATCAAATGTGTTTTTGTAACAAATATATAATTTGTCAAAATGTTTCAAGTTCTCCAGCTCTTCAAATGACAGCCCTGTTTCAGCTTCAGCAGCTCCTATCCCTGCAAAACAATCAACAGAAGAAAAGCCATCATTCAAGCTCAGAAAATTAGAAAAGGAACAAAAAGACAAAGCTGTATTAAAGGTGAATAAATGTCAATTTTGAAACATCATAAAAGTGGGTCTTTGTGAAACAAAAACCAAATCCACCACTATGTGAGATATTTTCATTGTTTGAAATGTCATTTTCATGCAAGCGTTTGTTTGAAGGTCGAAATTGGAGAGTAGAAGGGCGAAAACTTGTTTTCAAAGCCGTGGAAGTCAAAGTGGAAGTGCGTGCTACTCATAGAGGAGGCACGCTACGCATATAGCTTCACCAGCCTGTGCAAAATAGAACGCACGCTACACACATACCGCGCGCTACTCACTGGGTGAGCGCGCTACTCATATAATCTCAGAGCCAAAAAAATTTCTCTCCTTCACCCAGATTCATGCCAAGTTACTTCATTTGCCTGCAAACTGGAAGGATATCACTAAGGAACCTGAGGAACCCGATCACATAGACTCCAGTAGCCACTAAAGACCATAGCTGACTTCAAAAGCATATCACGATCGGGCGTAAAAGCCCATTCTCCAAGATGCCAGTCAGGATGGTGGATAACCCCTTCTACGACACACAATTATCGGATACAATTCTTGGACATGCACTTCCTCCTCCTTGTATGCTGTGGAGTGTGGGTCGAGCATTTGCTGGTACACAGAATGTATCAAATTCACAACAGGATGAAGCTTGGAAGGTGAATGTACGTCTTCAGGGGTGTGATCTGGAACATGGGTATCTATGTGGCAGCATGGAAACTCTTAACATGCCTTCAGCAGAGACACCTGTCATGACGTTTTGGGAGGGTGAAATTGTTGACAACAGGAATTATACATTTTTAACTGGAAAGTGGGAGACAACGAAAGAGATAGATGTGAGACACTGGTCAAAGTTTCAATGCTTTGCTCCAATTCTTAATCAAGTGGAACTAGATGGAGGCAGATCAGTGGACCTGAGTAATTATCCCTATATTTTCATGAGATGGAAAGAGAAGCTCTTTTTCAATGTTGGGACAGACTGTGGTTTGACCATTGCAGGATTTTACTATGTGTGTTTTTCTCATAGTGATGGTTCAGTAAATGGTTTTTACTACGACCCAAACAGCAGTCCATTTCAAAAGTTGGAGCTGAAGGCAACAAATGAAGGCCGTGACATCTGCGTTTCTCGCATTTTTTTGGTGATTTATTTTGCCAGTTGGTGATAGACAAGTCCCCTAAACTTGATGTAAAGCGGCTTTCTATGTTCACACTTCTTGGCCTGGTTTTAGTAGGTCCGACACTACAGTTTTGGTATCTTTCTTTAAGTAAACTAGTTTTGGGATCTGGAGCATATGGCGCAAGCTTGCGTCTTTTGCTTGATCAATTTTAGTTTTCTCCTCTCTTTATTGGTGTGTTTTTCGCTTCACTTCTGACATTGGAGGGACGGCCATCAGAAATACTCCCCAAGCTCCAACAGGATTGGTTTGCATCAGTATAAGCAAACTGGAAAATTTGGATCCCTTTTCAAGTTCCTGAAATTCCTTGTTGTTCCACAGCAACTTCAGGTTCTTACAGCCAATGTTATTGCTCTTGCCTGGAATGTATACCTCTCATTTGCAAGCCACAGAAATGTAGCTCTGACAGAATCCTATGGTTCTTGAAATTGCAGTTTGCATACATGCCAGTGAAGGCAATATAGATGATTCACATGGTACATTTGCAATTCCGCACTGAAATATTTTAGCAGTGATGTAATATTTGTATGATTTCTGGTTTTAGCCCTCAAAGTCAAAGCCATGTTGACCTTGTATGCTAATACATGCATGGAGCTGCTATAGGTCCAGTGAACTTGACAAACATTACAACGCACAAATCTACTCCATGATTGGACCCTTGCGTTCTCAAATCTCTGCGCTTACATTTTAATTGTTGGAAGTCTCGGTCTTGGACCTGTACGGAGAATATTTGTTGGAACTGTGAATGGCTATACTTAGGATATTTTCTTTTACACGTGGCTAGTATCACTGTTGTTCTGGATGGCACTATATCCAAAAGAAGTGCGGTCGATCTTCAAGGCAAGGTTTTCGATCGAAGGTGTTTTCATTTAAAAGTGGTTTTGTTTCAAATGGAAAATATAACGTGGCAGTTTAGGTCAAAGGACAAAATTAGAGAGAAGATATCCACAACAGCAGAGCGGTAAAATTGGGGGCCTATTTTTGTTTTCAGTTGTGATTCGGAAGGGTCTTCAGCTACAGTTTCCGCCCTTTCATTTGTCATCAACAAACAAAGTGTAATGCTGCTCCTTTTTAGAGCAGACTTTTCCTGTTTTTAAGATTCTAGGTGAAACAGCGCCCTATTTTTAACAATTTGTTATCACAGCTCTGAGTTATATATTGTATGAAAAATCATTTGTAAAGGAGAGTTCTGAAAAGCTGTGGGAGGAAAAACCCAGTGCTCACTGTACAGTTTGACGGAGGAATAATTAAATGGTACAGCTCTGAGTTATAAGAATCTTGTGGTGTGAAGTTTAACATATGTCTTTCTTTCTATTTCATATGTCTTTTGTAATGTTTCATAGCTCATTCATAATCGTTTCCAACTGAATACTTTACAGTAAGAAAGGTAGAATTCAGTCATTTCTCTGCCTTGAGGTGTTCATATGTTCTATGTTTTCTTCTGTATGTAAAGGACTCATTGATTAATGCCCTTTTCAGCTTTTTAAACAGTCTTTCACCCCATATTATTTCAAATTTGATTGTTAAACTTCATTCCTATCTCGCCTTATGAAATACCCTGTGCCTTTGATTAAATCTCTGTTTCATGTTGTTTCTTGATCCCACGCTGCCCAGAAAATTCATCCATTTATCAAAAACCCCTTTCCTATCTATTTACTAGCCAAATCAGTTCCCATTTTTAGTCATCTCGCACCTTATTGCTCATTTTATCGAGATTGACTGGAGAGATCTCTCTCCTGTCCTCGTAGGGCTAGCTACGAGGCTAAGCTTGGTTTGATGTGGCCTCCAGTTTTGTCTTCTTCAGCCTGAGGGAGATTCGAGCGCTAACATAGTGGCGACCATACTGGGGAGAAATTTGCTTATTACTGTCATTTGCTATAGATGGAGTCTGAAGTCATGCTAGGTAGCCTTCCAACTGCTCTTGCTCTGCGAGTGCATAGTAGATAAAAGCTGCTTCAGTCGATCTCCGTTTTAGCTTGTGAGTGTGCCCCTTGATTTGCGAATTTCCCTAGTATATTTATCAAGATCAGATCTGATGGTTGATGGTGGACAACGATCAGACATAAGAAGGCTGAAATCATTCACCTGGTGACTCCAACTCAAAGTAGAGACTCCACTGGAGGACTGACTCTTTCTCTGAGAAAATGGAAGGATCTTACAAAAAGTTCAGGTATCTAAAGTGGAATGGTATTCAGGATCTAGTCTGCTTTCTTGTAAATTACTTCTTTGTTGTTCTTGAAGCTATCCTGAAAGTTTTTCAAAATTTGTTGTATGATAAAGGTGATCAAAATCTTCACTCGACCCATTCAAAAAGTGTAAATGCTGAGTTTCCCTTTGATCCTGGTCTCCTTACTTTTCCCACATATTATGATGACTCTCTTCAGAGTGATGAGCCAGAAAATCAAGCTGATCCCGCAGCTCTTGTATATACTCCTACACCTTTCATAGTCCCAGATCAGTACAAACCTCTTGTTTCACCTTCTGTTCTTCATGATTTTCCTGCAAATTATGACCTATATCTACCAAGATTTGACGGTGAATGTAACAATGTCAATGATGAGCAACATGTGCAGAATGTTGAGACTTTTCTAGATCTTTTTGAAGTTGATGATGAAGATGTTAGTATTAGGCTTTTTGCTCTTTCTTTGCAAGGCCAAGTGAAGAGTTGGTTCAAAGCTTTGCCTAATGCGAGCATTTCAGATTTCTAGAAGTTTGTCAAAGTTTTCCTTGACAGGTGGATGATCGGACAAAACTTTTTGTTCATTATAGAAGAGTATAATCAGCTGAAAAGAATGCCAGGGGAGACAATACAATAGTTTTCTGCCAGATTTAATCAAGTTTATTATTTGATGCAAGTTGATATAAGACCTTCTCCTAGATCTGCTCTCTTGCACTACCCGGGTGCCTTTGATCCAGAAATGGAGTTTCAGCTGAGAGAAAATAATATTGCAACACTTCACGAAATGCAGAACAAGGCAGTGAATGTAGAGGCTCATTTGCTGATCTTGAGGGCAAGGTTGAAGGAAGAAAAAAAGAAGAATGTTTCAGAGAAGCTGACACCTTCAGAGGAAAAGCTTGATATTTTCGTAAATGCAGTAGAAGAGATAGTGCGGAAAATGACTGCAAAAAATGAAAATGACATTCAAGAACAAGCGGCTGACCCAAAACATTTTGTTTCTGATCCCAGTTGTCATAGTGATTTTTTTATAGATCATTGTGAAGAAGAGAGAGTTGTTGATATGATGTGTATGTTTGATGATGTGTTTTATACTGATGAATTGCCTCAGTTTGATCAGTATGATGATGATTATGTTCTCCAAACAGAAGCTAATCTTGCAGACAAATCAGTAGCTAGTTTGTGTGAGGAGGAAGTTCACTTTCAGCAGCTCGAGTACAGTGATCAACCGATGCATATCAGCTATGGCAATGATGAGGAAAGTGCAAAAAATTTTGATGTAAGTGAAGGATCTTTGCCTTTTTGTTTTGATTCGTTTCAGTTCATTAGAGATAACTTCCATGCAATCAGAAATCAAATGTCAACAAGTCTTGATCTGGATCGTCCTGAGGGCAAAAAAAACTTCTCATATTCAGACTTGCAGCCCCCAAAAGTCATTGATTGTCAAGTTGCAGCTGAAGACTTGGAAGTGGGCACACATGATTTAATGATTCAAGGTGATTCCGTACCATTCTGTTTTGAATCATTTCAGTTTTTGAGAGAAAAATTCAATAGTAAATCTTCAAATGAGAAGCCTATAAGAAATCAGCAATCTTTGAGTGTTAATGTTAAGGATGAGACAGATAACAAAATTCTTGAGTAGCCTGTAGCATCAGATTTGCAGCCACCAAATGAAATTGAAGGTCATATTACAGATGAAGGTGTGGAAGATGAAATACATGATTTGATGATGCAGGAAAATTCTATACCCTTTTGTTTCGAAACATTTCATTTTATAAGGCAGAATCTTTGTAAAATCTCTCAAGAAAAAGATGAAAAGCCAGTAGGATGTCAGGCAGTTTCAATGGATACATTGTAGCAGTTTTCTCAAGTTTTTGATGATCCTATTGCTCGTGTGTTGGATGATGTTTGCTATAAAAGTTTTCCTTCATTAGCTAACCATGTGCCCGAAAAGAATGTTGATAATAATCTTGTTTGAAAGTCAATTTCATTGTGTTGTTCAACAGATTTTTCATATGAGGAGATTGATAAGGGAGACTTTTGTTCTATCTGGATTCAGCAACAGAGTTTGGTTTTTCATGAATTTCAGGATCCTTTTGACAGCTTGCTGCAGTCACCAAAGAAAGCCAGCACAGATGTGAGGAAATTCTTGATATCCAGCTATGAAGATTACTTGGACCAGAGCAGTGAGGTGTTAATGGAAATGAATAGGTATGTTTATGAAGATCCTTTCGCGGTATTCTTGCATTCATCCCGTCAATTTGTGCTTTGCAAGTTTATCAGCAGTCCACTTGGTTCAAAGTTTCCATGGGAGTTGCCTTTCAGTAGTTATTTCTCGTTGTTCATAAGCAATCATTTGGGAAGAAATCAAACAGCAGCTAGCATGCTTACATGGTTGCATTGGCTGTTCCATTACACTTGATCGGGTGGTGTAAAGCACAATTAGAGTAGGTTGTATTGAATAAGCTCTACTTTGAGCATATTTCCAGTTTGTCGGTTGTGTTTAAGTATAAAGTTAGTTTTTAGTTGAGTGAGAGTCATTTTGTGTCATCAATTCATCAGTTTTCAGTCATGCATTTCAGTTTTGAGTTTTTGATTCCATTGCCCAATGGATAAGGCACTGTCTGCTTTCCAAAGATCTGTAGTTCTTGGCACCTCCAAGGAGCTACCATCCCCATTGGAGCCAATGCTAGTGTCAGTCTTTGCAGCCTTCCTCCAGTGATCAAACATGCTCTTACAAAGTGATCTTAAAGTGTCAAGGTCAAATTTTGTCATTTCAATGAGTCTTCAAGCAAAATTTGGTCACTAGGCATTAGGTCTAGGGTTTGTTTTCACTCTTTTCAAATTTGTCCAAATGTTGGTCCATGTCACCATTCAGCTGAGTGTACCATTATTCATAGGGTTGTAATCATCATGTCAAGTTCCATTGGGTCATTTTACAGCTTGTTCATGCCTCAGTTGTGCCTAGGTAAGGTCCATTTCCCTCTCCTAGGGTTTTGGAGGTAATTTCTCTTGGATGGTCAAATCATTAGAAAAATTTGTATCCTGATGTTCATACATCTTCCCCTATCATTAATGTACCTTATTAAACACTTCCCATCACTGAGATTCCCCAAATTCCTCATTTTTCCACAAACCCTAGTTTCTTGCCACAACTTGGCAATTTTCTAGGCTAGGCCTGTGTTTTTCCCTTTTGGACCCCTTCCCCTCACTCAATCTCTACGATTCCACTTTCCCCTGCTTCCTAACATCCCTCCCTACTTCCAAAAATTTTCCCAAGAATTTAGAAGCTCCTTATCCCCTTCATTTCGCTTCATTTCGACAAAATCCCTTGTTTCACACATCGGGATAAGTTTCACTCAAATGATGTTTCAGAGCAATAAATGATGAATTTTGGAAAACTGAAAGAGGTTTTTGTCCAAAACATGCCAAGGAAGAAAAAACACCTTCAATTTTTACACAGGTATAATGGTTTTGGAGAAATGTCAAGAATACCGTTGCCTTAGGAGAATTGATGCACCTGCAGGAAGTAGTGTTGGGAGATTTGATTTTTGACAGGGTAAATGAACTCCAAATTGAAAAATTCCACTTGGGTTGGAAATTATACTCCAACAGATTTCCAACGAGCTATCACACGCTCAATTTGGACACCGAGAAGGCCTCCAAAAGCCTCCTGCAAAATGTACTATGTAGCGCGCTACTCATATAAAAGTGCGTGCTACTCATTGGGCCAGAACACAAAAAATTTTCCATTTCTCTTCAATATCAAATTTGCTTGGTTTTTCCATGTTTTAACATCAGAAAAGGCCAAGACACATCAAGGAAGTGAAAAAATTAGTTTTGAAGCCAAATTGTGTGTTGGATCGACGCGCTACTCGTTGGGTGACGCGCTACTCGTATAGCGAAATTTTTCAGTGTAAAATTACACTGGTGCTACTCGTTGGGTGACATGCTACTCATATAATCTCAGAGCCAAAAAATTTCGCTCCTTCGTCCAGATTCATGCCAAATTGCCTCCAACTTCTTGCAAGTAGGCTCTTTACGTTTGCTCAGTGAATTTTGGACATGATTATGATGTTTTGAAAGCGGAGAAACAAATGTTTAATGTGTAGAAATGTAAACCCTATGTTTATTTCCAAATTCACTTCCTGGGGTTTTGAAACAAATATGCGTGATTGTGTGGGGGTTTGCAAACTAGTGTGGTTGATATATATGCTCATGCATCTACTGTCAGTGGTGTCTCTGCTCATCATTTACCTCAGCCTCACGCTCTCTCTTTGCCATTACATCACTGCTCTCATTGTTATTTCCATTGTCATTTTCACGCTATTCATCATTCATGTTATGACATAGTCCCATTTTTACTTGTCCACATCCTCCATTGACATTTTCAAACACTGCAAGGGCTATTTCTATTGACCTGCACTACACTACACTCATTCCTATTCACTTGTCAAATCCCCATGTAGTCAAAGAGTGGCTATTTTCCATTCAAACTCCTTGTGACAGTCCTTTTCCCATTGTGATATTTCCTATAGCACCTTGACATATATGTGACACATATAACATTGGAGCATACACCAAACTCTTGTTTTCATCATAACCATATCAGCATACTTTTCATACACATTGTGACACCATGACAGAGACCGACACATCACAACAGAGACAATGTTTTCACTACTGAAACTGCATGCACCAGGAGGATACTGAAATGGCGAAAGAGGCCTGATCCACTTCAGATTTTGGCTGAGGCTTCGTTGGCTGGGCATGATACTTATTGTGATTTTTTATGCCTCAAAACAGATTTTTCAGCCATACGAGTAGCGCGTCGACGCGCTCGATTATGATTGGGACACTTTCTGGAGGAAAACTTTATATTTTTGGATTTTTCATGGAAATTTATGCATGGTCCAGTAAGAACAAAGCATTTCACCAAATTCTGGATGATCTAAGGGGCCAAAACACCATGAAAATCACCATTTTGCCACCTTTTTTAGCAGCAGGAAGTACTTGTGGGAGAATGAAGTTTTGGAGGGGAAAATGAGCTCAAAATTGGGAAATTCCACTTGGGCTAGATAGCAGACATCCAGGGATTTCCAACAAGCTATCATGAGCTTAATTTTGATACCGGGAAGTGCCCCAAAAGTAGGCTGAAAAGCGCGCTACTCATATAGCTCAGGGGCGCTACTCATATAGATTTTTGGTCAATTTTTCACCTTCCAGCTCAGAATTTCGGCCAGTTGGACCAGTTTTGCTTGTGGATGTAATTTTTGAGTTATCTTGATGTAATATTGTGGTTGGCATGTAACTTGGGCTCATTTTTACCTATTCTATATGATTCACTCCTAAAAAAGTAAAAATCAAGTGAAAGAATCGGTTTCCTTCTTTTTAGAGGCAAGTTGTTTGGCTGCCTATATTCTAGCTCCTTGTTTAGAATTAGTTGGAACTTCTCCTAGAAGGAGGAATTCGACCCCTAGAGGTGTGGTAAGGGGTTAGGATGGTCTATATGATGTAATTTATCAATCATTTTCAGAGGTTGGATAGGTTGGATAGGTTGGACTCTTGGGAAAACTTTGGCACACTATTGTACATATTTTCATATTTTGGCTAAGGAAAGATCAGAGGTTTTGCAGCACCTGTTGGGATTCTTGTGGCTTTCAGTTCTTGATGGTGTTTTCTCTCAGTTTATTGTAAGTTCTTTCATGTTTGATGTATGCCATTCCCTTCTTATGCTTCTGAAACTAAATGAGTGAGTAAATGAGGTTGAATCCATTGTTTACAGTGCTCTGACTTTAAATTTGTTTAGTTTTACATGTTTTCGCCTGTTTGGAGAGGATCCATGTTCTCCCTTGCCCTCTTCAGCTCCTTGTCGTTCTGATCCATCCATGCACCTGATCAAAAGCATCAAGACTATTTCCTACCTCGCCCCAACTCGAATTCTGCAAAGATCTGGCCTTATCCCCGAACCCAAAATTGTTTTTTCTCATTTCTCCAACAAAAACCTAAAAAATCAAAATCAAACTTTCCTATCTCTTTACTAGCCTAAAATCAGTATTCGTTATAAGTCATCTCAGCCCCTTTGAAGACCTTTTTCCGAGATAGACCCGGAGAGAGCCCTCTCCTGTCCTCGTAGGGCTAGCTACGAGGCTGAGCGTGGTTTGATGTAGCCTTGAGTTTTAACTTATTTTAGCCTAAGGTAGATTTGAGCGCTGACAGGGAGGTTTTAGGTTCAAATTATCCCTCACTCACCAATTCCTACAAAACAAGAATTCTTAGACATCAAAGGGTTATATTGGTAACTATTCAAATTTACCTTAGGAAACTAATACTAACACTCTTTCGCTTCCATCCCCATACTAATATTGATAATATGGCATCTCTCCGAATAGTTTATAGTACCATTATCTAAAATCATTACCATGGAAAATTTTAGGGGCTAATATTCGTAGGTGGGCTAATTTTCCATGCTTTTTCCAAAAAAAAGATTCGCCAATTCCCTTTTTTTTTTAAATGATTCGCCCAAATGTTATAGTATAAAACAAATTTATGCTAAAAATCGCCAAAAATTTATCTATAATAATATAAAATGATTATAAAGCTAAATATTTTTACAAAAGAAACATAAAAAATTTTACAATTCACATATTTGGGACTACTAAGATTCGCCAAGTTTTTAAACTTTAAGATAAACGTCCATCCTTAAAATTTTCCCTGATCATTACTTATTTTCATTTATTTATTTTTTTAAATATTTTTAAAATTAAAATATAAGATTAAAATAAATAAATAAATGAAAATAAGTAATGATTTTAGATAATGGTACTATAAACTATTCAGAGAGATGCCATATTATCAATATTAGTATGGGGATGGAAGCGAAAGAGTGTTAGTATTAGTAGGGTAATATGATTGGATGATCTTATAATTGCAATTGAAATGGGTGTTGTTCAGGTTGTATTAGAGGTGCAATGGTCACTGTAACTTGGAACAATGACCCATAGTTTCCTTTATCATTTCATGAGATTCTCATCAACAAGCGGGGAAATTATTCAATGGAAAAACTATAAATTTATATGGCCTAACAACCTAAGAAATTGCTCAGAAATGGACTCAATGGTGTAATTGCACAATTGTTCTCACTAAATTTTTAAATATCTATTTTCTCTACCAAAATGAATCTCCAAAGAGTTATATATAATTATTCTCTATCATTTGGAGAGATACCTGAGGTTATTCACCCTACTCACTATCATGACTATTCGATTCATTTGCAAAAAAGAAGTGTACCACCCAAACTTAGGCCTTATAGTTATCCATATGCATAAAATAATGAGATTTAGAGTGTGATTCAGGAAATGTTAAAATTCAACATCATTCATTCTAGATAAAGTTCTTTCATTGTAGTAGACATGGTTACAAACAAATAGGGTTCATTACATATGCGTCAATTATTTTTTCAGGTGGAAAATACCATTATGTTCCATATGAGGAACAATCATCTACCTTTCCTTTAGTGTTATAGATCAATTTGGGCATCATCCCCCATGACCTAGTCAAATTGGAAATCATCCTCAGGACCAATGAAATAGGGTCTATCATCCCCTTACATTTCAGTTGCTATATGCCATAAGAGAAGAACAAATAATTCATGGTATATATTGTGAGATTTCCAAGATTTGAAGTATATTTTATATCACCTATTGACTCACCTCACGGCCTCAAAAGGGACAAATTGTGTTGCATATACATCTCTCTCCATTCAAGGGTGTACTCCTATGCACTTCTCGACATTCAAGAGTTTGTTGGTCAATTCCGAGTGAAATTCTCATTGTTATGGAATCTCCACATGGACAGTGCCTTCTAGAAGATTCCATATGTGCCAAACTTCGAATCCAAGTGTCCATCTAACACCTCTAAACTTGGAAACATGTCTTTCCTATTATTAGCAAGTCATTCATTGACAAACTACCATCAATATCCCTATAAGTTGAGCAAAGATCCTTATGTTAGGGAGGGAAGAATTTTGGTAAAGAAATGATGTTGTATTCTCACCTGATAGAGTGAAAGTACTGATATGTTGCTGGTGTGATATGGGATGTGATGAATTTGGGATGAAGCTGGAGCTGGTGACATGAAATCGATCATTGGTTGTAACCTCCCCCTTCTACTCTTTAATAAATATTGTTGTTAATTTTCCCATATATGTTTTTTTTTATGTTTCTATTTCTCATGCAATGGACTCCTGAATGATATATATGTTTTATGTTTAATCGGTTTAAGTGACTAAGATAAGTAGGCATGTGTATATTGTAATCTATTTGGTTTTCTCTGTTTATAGTTGCATGAAACAATCTGGCGATCTGAGTTGGAGTGAAAGCTACAAAAAAAACGACAAAAGGAGAAGAAGAAGTGCTTGGATCATAGGTAGGTTCTTCTATCATTCTATGTATCTATTTATTCTTAGAGAAAGTGATAGAAAATTCTTTCATCTATTGTTCTAATTGCCTATAACCACACTCATGGAATTTGATTTATTTGTAGATCAATTCTGCATAACAAATTAGAACTCCGCTGGGGAGTTTCCTATCATTCCTGGTGTTTTTTCCTTTGCTTATCCACCTAGTAACATCTAATTTCAATTATTAGACTTTAGAGTCAAATAATTTCATTAGAAGTGTGTTATGTAGCTTGCATTTTCAATCACTGTTGCACCCAACACACTGTGGTCAAGACATAGTGCAGAGCAGTGTAGTTTATCCCACTCAGGGGTGCACTACAATGCATTGTCTCCCCATAGAGACTCTGTTTCCCCCTTATCCAACCAAATTCCATTTGAATTTTTCATTGCCATAATTCTCAGCCATTTTTTTGTTGTGTTTTAAATTATCTAATACCTCTTGGAGACTAGTGAATTTTCCTGATTCTTCCTCATCTGAAAAGTAAATTTGTTCAATATCTCTTTAAGTTTTTTTATTTATCATTGGAAAATCAAATTGAAAGTATTTTATTTTTGCATCAGATCCATTTTTTTTTGTAAAGGAAATTATCATTCAATTCCTTTTTTCCTGTAGGAAAATTTGTAGTTCCATTCTTCGTTTTTCCTAGAAGCGAAATTGTTGTTAAATTCCTGTCCTCTCAAAGAAGAAAAAATTTATTTTTTGTTTATTTGATGCATATATTTTCCTTTTTGCACTCACATTAAGGGGAATGAAAAGAAAAACATGCATGTGCATCTCGTGAATTGTGTGTGTTGCATTTTAGTTTGTGCTATTTGTTGTTTTCTCTCAAAACTTATTGTTATTTCCCTTAGTAGCTAGGATTTTCATTGAAAAAACTATACTTGAAAAGTTTTCTTATCATTTTAGTTTTAATTTTAGGAATTTCCATCACATCACGTAGTGTACCTCAAAAGGAAAATTGCTAAACAATATCGACTTAAATTTTAATTCAATTTATCTAAGAAAGCATTGGAACCATAACGATAAAATTTAGAATGTCTAGTCTAGAGACATGTTTCGGTGTCATTAAAAATAGAAGATTTTGTTATCTTGTTTGTGATACATTCCGATTGTGATACCTCACTCCACGTACATAATTATATCAAAGCTCGACCACATACCTTTAGGTATATTGGGCGGTGTTCTAGTACGAAAATTATAAAGGGGTTTTGTCACTGTGCGGTTTCACGTTAGAAAACATTAATACAGACTTGGGCCTCCGCATACCTTCAGGTATATTTGGGAGGAAAAATTTAGGTTTCTATCCATCCATAGTGAACTGAGTCGACCGCCTTGTAACTTGTGCTACACCAAACACAACATTCGGGAAGATTTCCTGCCCATACATCTTAGTTCGCTAGGAGGTATTTTGAAGTTCACAGTTACTTAGCAAACATTTTTCCTATAATTACCCTTTAATTTTGTTTATTTTTTTCTGGCCATAAAATAAATTAGTCATTGTGGAAGAACAATACCCATTTCCCTATCATTCACGTAGAATAGCATTGAAACCACTTTACCATTAGAAGCCATATCTAGTCAGCGAAGGCGACAATGCCATACTGAAACTATTACAATCTGTACCTTTGGTGCGACATCATCCTCACATATACCAGAGTCGGCAGAAGCTATTTATAGAAAGCCTAGTTCATCTATTGTTGTCGAGATGGAGTCCTCACAACTACCCATGGTCACGATCCATTCAATCAGTGAGACCATACCTCTCAAGCCCGACATTGTTCAACTGGAAGTTGATCTAGATCATGTCACTTTTTTGTGAGAACATATGAATCCTGAAGTTGAATGACTAGAAGTTGTTCCTTTATCGGTTGCCCTGTCATCTATTGTAGCCATTGAGTCTCCCATATCGTGTAGTCAACCTCCTGAAATATACTTTGGGCTTGATGGCGAAATCCATCCACCTAGTTTAATTTTGATTGAAGAAATAACACAAGATGAAACACCTTCAACTCCAACTCATTTTTGGGTAGAGCTTTAGTTGTATAAGTCTTTTCCTCAATCACCTTCCTCTGCTTTTTTTAATCCCGTTTCTATTAGAGTTTGCGTAGATCCAATAGGGTATACATTTGGTCAAAAAACCATGCCTGAGCCAACATCTTCGATTGGACCATATATTCCAATTGCGATAGCACCTACTCTCACTACCCCATCGATGTTCACTACTTCACCAGAGTCACATCTATATGGTGACCCTTCCCTCCCACCTGGTTACCAATATTTATTTGGAAACTTCTATGGTGCATCCTCAAACCCACAGAATTCACTAATGTCATTGTCTAATATTCTAACTAGTAAATCTATATTAGTACTGAATGACTTGATCCTTTATAGATATCATCAGGGCAATATCAAGCTGGTCCATCTGGGTATATTCCATGCAGTACAATTTCCACTAGACTCCCTCCATTTGGAGAACAATATTTTCCATCTTATTATACTCCTCATGCTAGGTGGAAACCTATGTTCAACCATTTTGACAGTACTCCGTCATTATTTGGTCATCCTAATGTCAGTATGAATGTATGTTAGTGGAAGCCCACTCTGCCTATTCAACCACAAATAGTTGTAAAATGGTATCAATTGGTTCAACCTATTACACCAACATCTACTCCACTTGTTAATACATCATTACCTCTGTTACATGCTCAAAATGTTGTACCTCAACTGTCTCAGGAGGGTCCTTCAACCAAATACACTCAAGTATTTTGTCCTCAGACTCCAAATCCTTCGGCTACTTTACAACAACCACCTATATCTCGAATCATTTATTCACAAGATGGATTACCATATTATGGGATGTCATGACCGCAAACAAGTTATACATATCCTCAAATGAATCCAAGCTATCCTAGTCTGGGCTATAATATTGGTGGATAGACCCCTTGGCAACCACAAGTGCAAATGCCACAAACTTCATTTCAACAAGTAGTGTACCTAGGTTTTGGTCAACAAAATCTTCAAGAATTTTATTATCAACACAACCCTTATTTGGGTTACCAGCACAGATTCGTTACACTGGTGCTCAAAGGCATGTTACCTAAGAAATTACATCATACCCTATCTATGCTCAAAATGAATTAAATCAATAGTTTCCCTTTGTTGCAACTTTAGAATTACCATATTTAAACACACTCACTGATGATCCAATCAATTACACTCCTTGGTGGTTGGTGATACCTGATAAATTACCCTCGAATATTCCTAAGTTAAATGGAAACCTTGGGAAGACCCATTGACTTATGTTATGACTTATCATTTGTGGTGTTCATCCAACTCCCTAAATGATGACTCTATTCGACTATGTCTTTTCCAGCGTACACTGACTGGTCCAACCGCGAAATGGTACATTGAGTTACCAATAGCTTCATTTGATAATTTCACTTCCCTAGCTACTATATTTTTGACTCACTTCCAGTTACCCATATGACATGAAACTGGAATGAAACTCTTGACTAATTTTTAACAAACTAATGCTACTCACATTTCTAGTCATATTCATGAGTGGCGTTGTCATTGAAGAATCGTTAATACATTTGTTCTTGATCAGCTCCTTGCTGAGTGTTTCATTAAGTCACTATTACCATCTATGATCTAGGTGGATATTGGTTGCCACCCACCTATTCCATTTGGACCTGCACCATCAATTCCTACAACTTTTCACATTCAGCACAACTTACTATTTTTAGTAGGTTTTCGGGTCTTACACTCCCGGAGCCATTTTGGAGCCTTAATGATCTGAGTCGATATTAGTGGCCACACATATATTTCATTTCAATCCCCACCATCAGTTCTTTCATTTTTTAAGTTGCAGCACAACTTACTATTTTTAGCAATTTTTCGGGTCCTTAACTTCAGGAGTTGTTTTGAGGCCCTAAACGTCATTTTCTGGGAAACCGGAGAGCAACATGGGATTATAGACCAATATTACAAAAATTGAAATTTTTACTCCTCGGATAGATATTTATAATGTGGTATGATATGCATCAAATAGAGATCGTATGCCGAAGTTATGTCCCTGGGAAGTTGAAACAACAATTTACCGAAACGGGGCGCATAGTTTTTGTGCTTCACCTCTTAGGGTTAGGTTTTTGGATGTTTAGAGCTCTCCATTGTTTATCAATAATAAATAGGCCATAGAGCCTCACTGTAACATAGTTCAAAGGTTTGTAGCCGCCACATCTCTTCTCAGAGATACGCTACCAGCACCCTAGCTATTTTTATTTCCATCTTGCTTATAAGCATATTTCAATCGTTCTTTTATTAATAAAATGAAGCATTATTTCCACTGCATCTCTATGCTTATGGTTATATGTGTATTCTGTTGCGTTGCTGCATAAATCCAAATCAGTGGTATGAGAATGGTCCGTGCTTTCTCTATTTTTCTTTGCATGTCCCTAACGCGGTCAGGGTATAAGGAGTTAGGGTTCGATCTGGTTGAACCCTTACAAGATCAGCCTTAGAAACCCCGATGACCTCCCATGGCAGAAGAAAATAAAGACGAGGGAGTAGGAGATCTTATCAAAATATTTCTCGAGGAGGCCCTTGAGAAACAAAGGAACGCAATGATGGATAAATTTTCTCAGATCCTTCAACAACTGCCCACCTACGGTGCATCTGCATCCAACAGCCACTCTGGAGGTGCCACTCCCTTCAAGGTACAAGTAAACTTTGATATTCTTGTATTTTGAAGAACAGATAGATGCAGACACTGTAGATAGATGGTTAAATTTTCTGGAAGGGTATTTCTTGGTCCATGATTTCTCCGATCAAGAAAAGATTATTTTTGCACTACTCAAGGTCACTCCCCATGTCAAACACTCGTGGGAAACCTATTGTGAGCAAGAGGACAAAGGGGAACCCCATTTTTTGTAGGCCACACCAACTTGGAATTTGTTTCGAGATGACATCAAGGAACAATATTACCCCTTGGGGAGTTATGAGGACAAATCAGGGAAAATTTTAGGGGCTAATATTCGCAGGTGGGCTAATTTTCTATACTTTTTCCCAAAAAAATATTCGCCAATTTCCAGTACTTTCTAAAATTAATTCGCCTAACTTTTATAGTATGAAATTATTTTACCTTAAAAATCACCAATATCTTATATAGAATAATATAATATAATCAAGATTTTAGATATTTTTACAAAAATATCATAAAATTTTTTACATTTTTTCTATTCTAGATTGCTAATATTCACCAAGGTTTCTAAAATTTCAAGTAGATATCCATCCTTAAAATTTTCCCTGGGACAAATACATCCAATGGAGCACGCTATGATAGCAAAGGGGTCAAGATGTGCATGAAACGACGAATTTGTTCCATAGCTTGAGGAAAAAGTTGGATATTAAAGATTTGGAGAGACATTTGGTGCTCAAGTACAGTGGCTGTCTACACAAACACATTCAAGAGGAAATGGAGTTCCTCGACATTACATCACTTGGCACGACATATCGCCATGCTGTCAAGATCGAACAGAAATTTCAGCAGAAGAAGCGAGACTTTGGATCTGCGAATCCAAAGCCAGGGAAAGGTGCCCCCGAATCGCAAAACAAGGGGAAATGCCAAAGCCAGGCGACTCAGAACAATACCATAAATCCCAAGAAGGCCATGCGGAAGTGGTGTGAATTTCATAACAGCCCCACTCATAGCACAAATGAGTGTTGGGCCAAAGATTCATTGGTGGTTGAACTAAGAGAACCCAATTCAGATGCATTCTTTGATCTTGAGTCAGAATGAAACAAAGGAAATGAAAAAAGGAAGTAAATCATTGATGCAGATCCCAGTGCCATTGTTGCCACCACCAAGATCTAGAGGGAGGATCCCAAGGATCTAGAGGGGGAGCACCTCTTCCATTCATATATGTGGGTGAAGGGTTCTCCACTGCAATTCCTTGTCAATAGCGGAAGTGAAAAGAACCTCATTTCAACAGAGGTCATGAAGCAGCTCAGCCTACCAAACATAGTACACCTCCAGCCATATACCATCAGGTGGCTTCACCCAGGGAGAGATATTTGCATCCACCAACAGTGTTGCCTTCCGTACAACATCAATCCATTCACAGATGAGGTATTATGTGATGTTGCTCCTCTTGAGGTAGCTTATGTATTATTGGGAAAACCATACTTGTGCAGGCGACATGCTGTATATGAGTCTAGGCCTCGTGCTCTTTTTATTACTTTGGGAAATAACTTGTACAGGATACCAGAGGTAGTACCGCCTCCCGTCATCTCTTCGACCACTCTAAAACAACGCAATAAGATTGTTTCCCAAACCAGGAAATTTATTTTCGTTACAACTCATTCATAGGGAAAGAAGAATATTGTGGCCACAACCTCGAAATAGGGCTCCTTTGCACGGCTGCAGCAGATGGAAAAAGTCATGGAGGAATACGAGGACATTTTCTCCTCACTCATAGAGGTTCCTCTACACTGTCAAGACAAGCACTCCATTCATATCACCCCCAACGCACTATTGCCTGATGTTTCCATACCTCCTGAAACTACACATACAGAATCCACACATGTACTATTGGAGGCTGATAAAGAAACCAAAATTACTAAACACATCTAGCATGTCCACCCGTAGGTCCATGACATCTTCAAAAAATCTAATACCCACTTCAAAAGAATTTTCCTCATCTCATGGAGGATGTCAACGCAATGGGGAAAATTTCTTCCTAAGGAGGGAGGAATGATCCAGGTGGATATCGGTGGCCACCCATCTATTCCATTTGGACCAACACCATCAAATATTGCAGCTTTTCACATTCAACACAACTTACTATTTTTAGCACGTTTGCAGGTCATGCACTTTCGGAGCCGTTTTGGGGCCTTAATGATCCAGGTGGATATTGGTGGCCACCCACCTATTCCACTTCAACCCTCACCATGATTTCTTTCAATTTTTAAGTTGTAGCACAACTTACTATTTTTAGCATTTTTTATGGTCCTAAACTTCTTGAGCCATTTTGAAGCCCTAAACGAAAGTTGTAATCCTCGGATAGAAATTTCTAATGAGGTATGATACACGTCAAATGGGGATTGCATGCTAAATTTATGTCCCCGAGAAGTTGAAACACCAATTTACCCAAACGGGGACCATAATTTTCGCGCTTCATCTCCTAGGGTTAGGTTTTTGGATGTTTAGAGTTCTTGATTGTTTCTCAATAATAAATAGGTCCTCAAGCCTCATTGTAACAAATTTTTTAGAGGTCTGTAGCCACCACATCTCTTCTCAGAGATACACTACCAACACCATAGCTATTTTTATTTCCATCATTCTTGTAAGCATATTTCAGTCATTCTTTTATTAATAAAATGAAGAATTATTTATGCTGCATCTCTCTACTTATGGTTATATGTATATTCTATTTCATTCTTGCATAAATTTGGATCAATCTATAATTGAGGGTGTGGGTAAGGGTGGTGTTGTCACTGAAGAGTAGGTCATTTCTCATGCCCAATATTTAGACTTGATTTATACTTTGTATGGCATGCTCTATGAGAAAATTCCCAACATGTCACAATCTAATTTCATTATTCCTCCTCCATCTAAGCACTCTCATGTTAGATACAGTATGAATGGTACTAGAAGCACAAAACACTATAATACATCTAATCCCATGCCCTCTTTCGAAATCCATGTTATGTCATCTAACAAGGGAAAAGGTGACAAGCAATCGGGAAGTAATAAAAAGGGGAAATCAAGGAAAAATAAAAATTCTACCCCGCGGGAAAGATCATCTGATCAATCATTTTGAAATTGGAAACATCGTTACCCTTGCATAATCTCTAATGAGAAACACTTTGTTTGAGACTCTGCTCACCACATCGAAGTCTCAAAATTGGTTAAGACTTCACATGCATAAGTTGTGTTGACAGATCCATTTCCAAATGTGGACTTAAACTTTGTTTCTACAGATCGAACTTCTAGTTCCCAAGTGCTTAAGTTGTCTCTCACGAAGCCATCGACTGATGTTTTGGTTTCAATGCATAATAAATATTATGCTAGTCAAGAAACTAATCAACCTACTACCTGGACCATGTATCCGTCTATGGAATCGATACCACCTGTTGAGTATGTAGTTCACCCTTAACATTTTATTTGAAATCATGCAGAGCAAAGCACCCAATAGCATTACTCATGGCTAAAGTTTGAAGCTGGTTAAGTAGAAATAGTGCTAAGCTAAGTCACGTGTGAGAAAAGGATAAGCACATTTCTATAACAGAGCAGAAATACATAAGGACTTTGAACATTAGCCGAGCGAAGATATAAAAGGCACAAAGGGAAAGAATATAAAACAGGGCCTGCATTCACTTTATGCACACTGGAAAAGGATTCCATAAGTGTAATTCAGGGGGGGGTCACGAAGCAGAGGAGCAAGGAAGAGCCTTACCCCCTTGGAAATTTGATGACATGTCAAGAGGGTTGACACGAGGCGAGTGTTATATGGGGAATAAAGCACAGGTATTAAAGTTGTCAAAATATGTACTTTGCATTCCACGAGGGCTATGTTTTGAGGTAGAGCTGTCACCATGAAGAAAAGGTAAGGTAAGTTCTTAGGATATCTGGTACTGAGGCTTGTACCAGTATTTAACCCGACATGCAGTGTTTACCTACCCGAAGTCTAACACCCAATTCCTACACGCCATGTGTCTCACTGTCAATGTCCTTACCGCACTTACCCCACTTGGTTCACCATTCCACCTTTTTCCGAGCTCCCTCAGTTCTATATAACAATCCTCCATCTTTTACTGCAGTAAAATATTTAGGTTTTCGACTACGGTATAAACAAAAGTGGGAGCCCAATACCAGGTCCACCCAGTCACTGTCAGTACCTCCGTGTCCATTTCTTGAGAAAATTTCACACTGCGCAGGTATTCCATCCCTCATATTCTTTCTGGTTTCCTTTTGTTTTTAAAAATTTTCATGTTAGTCATGGGTAAAGTCACCACCAAGAAGTCAGAGCCGGAGACTCCCCAAGTCCGTGAAACCAGAAATCCTCTAGGGTTTGAACCTTTCTTAGACCGAAAAGCTGACATCTGTGACCCACGGTATCCATTTCACATTAGTAGTATCAAGCCTGAACTTTTTAGAAGACATGTCGAAAGCAGGGATAGGTATCGGGTGGTTCTGTCGGGTTTGTATCATCAAATTACCCCTCCATTTTATCCAGTGGTCTAATTTATCTTTTGGCTCAGGGATGCCTACAATGAATGTTGGGACATGTTCCTCTCAGCTCAAGGGAATAGGATATTCACTCTTTCCCCCATCATAAAATCCCTTCATTTTCCTACCAGTTCAAACTACGTTAGTTTTAGTGAAGTTACTCTGACCCCTCAGTTTGAAAAATTGCCATGGAAATAGCAAGGTGATTTCATTGCCTCCATAATCAACGATCAGACCACAACCCTCCCTTCCGCAGAGTCACTCCCCCTGAGTCTCTTCAAAGAAGAAGTCCAACCTATCCTTGCTCTCATCGTAGGTTTATTAGGTGTGGATGGTTTTGGGCAAACCTCCAGGGGATGTGTTTCTTTCTTATGGTTAATGTCTCAAAATGGGGTTGTTCTAGACATTCTTGGTTTCCTGGCCTCCACCATTCGAACCCAGTTCCAGGAACTCTCAGACATGGGTTGCTTCTACTTTTTCTCTATGGTTTGCTACCTCTTCCTCTTTCAAAATGCTGATAAATTTGAGGGTTTCAGTTTAGATAAGGTGTACAAGATAAATTCTTAGCCCAGACCAATTCTCGACTGAAGCCTCTTAACACATCAGTTACCAAACAGGGTGGGCTACTCAAGGTTTCTAAACGATTTCATGCCTATTGCCTACACTATCATCTATGACACTCCTTCACCTAGGGTTTTTCATGAGATGAAGAGATGGTTACAGTATAGTGAAGCCCAAAGCACCGAGGATTGGTACATGTTTGATACCTACACTGAAATATGAGTTTATGGAGCCGAAGTTCCCCCCTACCAGTTGCCCATGTTTCCTGCCCAGCAGATTTATGCTTTGGAATACATTCAATAGACCCCAAAATCTGACCAACTCCACTTCCTCCCTGTAAAAAGTGGGTTTATCCTCAAGCTTCCCATTACCTTGGCCCTTTTGTTTTCAATTCAAGGCACACCCTCCTTGTGGTTGAAAGGCTACTTCAAGACATGGATTTGAGATAAGGGAAAGTTTTTCCCTACGATCTAAGGGGAATCATCTCTAACAGAAGGAGAAGGAACAAATCAACCCCATATGTGCATGAAAAGAGACCTTTCATAGAATGGCGGGCTAATCTTGAAAACTGGCCTTTGCTTTCGCAGATGGAGACCGATTCATCTGCAACAGGGAAAAATATAGATGTAGCTTCAAAAAGAGAAGTTGGTAAAGGATAAATGAAGGAGGCAAGTACATCAGGAGCACATCCCCCCCCCCCCCCCTCTAAAAGGCAGAAAATAGGGACCAGCAAAGTGGAAGTTTTTGGGGAAGAACAGTTGCTCGAAGAGGGAATACCATATGGGAAACCCAACAAGGGAAAAAAAGGAATCAAGGTGCTATGAGATAGTGTTACCTCTTTTGATTTCTCAGAAGTCTCACAAGCTATCACAGCCTACAGTTCCCAAATTGCAACCGAAAGGAGTTTGAAGGCTAGAGCAATCAGAGATAAGTATCGGGCTGAGCTGGAAGGATATGGTGAGTAATACACACTAGAATCTCAGCCGCAATGAATCTAGACACTGAAAATTTAGTAATGGCCCTGGATGAGGTTGTGCTAGACCTAGATGCCAGTACTACCAGCTACAGAGCATTGGAGTTTTCAATTGACATGTCAAAAGTGCCGGCAATTGATAAATGCAAGATATTTCAGGTCTTCGGTGATATGCTAAAGGATGAAGTGATGCGGCTTTCGATCATGTTTAAGAAGTTGCAGAGAAAGCATGCCCAAGAGATGGAGAATTTCAAAAAGGAAAAGGTCAATTCCCATGCCCTCACGAATGAAATACCCTCTCTCCAGGATGTGATTAAAGGAAAAGAGACAGGTGAAGCCAACCCCCAGGGTCACCTTATTGAGCAATTACAGAAGAAAGTTGCATCCTTGAAAGGTAAAATTAATATACCGGGCTCTCATCATGTACAAATAGCCGAGTTAGTCGGGGCTAAAAAAGACAGAGTAGACTTGGCTGATTCTCTTGCAAAATAGAAGGAGGAAAAAGAAAAGATCACAAAAGAGTTGGTTTTTCTTCAAGGCAGACTGAATGCATTACAGACAACTTGGGATAGACATATGTGTGCACCACCAGTCCCACCAGAGACTAGTTCACTATCTGTACAGCTAACCACAGCATTGGCCACAAATGATGCAATGGAGAAATAGGTCTCTACAATGAGACAAAGAATTTGTGAGCTGGAAGCTCTCTTGGTTGAGAAATCCAAGAGGATCAATGCCATGCGGAAGGAAATTGAGCAAGGGAAGAAAGAAAAAGCAGAGCATGAGAAAACCATTAGCGAACTCACTAATCACTTGAAAGGTAATATCACCCTCATGGAAGCCAAATGATTAATCTGAGCAGAGATCATCACGGAGGTGAAAGGGCATTGGGAATTTTTAAACATCATTGAGGAGATAAAGTCGTCCATGCTCTATCTTATAAGAAAGCTTCATGAGGGGAATACTAATGCATCCAACAGAGTTCATAATGCATAGAGCTATATATATTTCCTAAAAGGTCTAAGACCTGAAGACATGGAAAAAAAAGTGTATAATGAGCAAGTTCAAGGAAGCTGCGGAATGTGAAAAAATAATTGAGGAGTTTTCTTGCAGTATAGCTTCAAGTACCTTGGAGAATGTGGCAGTCAACTTAGAATGGTTTGAGATGGTCTGGGCCGAGATCATAGCTCTCGGACTTCCATCATGTTGGGATCCCACCCATGCCATCTTACAGCTATTACTAGCTTGTGAGGCATGTCTCAAGGATGAGATGAATCAAATCGATATACTTTCAGACAAATCCACTCGGCTGAAACCCGAGACTATAGTTTCAACCCTCAGCAAGGAATTTTCCCTCCTACACCTGGTGAAGCACAAAATTCCTATTGATGCAAATTTTGATGATCTCACTAAAGCCTATATCAGAGTGGATGTTTTCACGTCAATGCTCGAACCTGCAGTAGACAGTCAGCAAAGGTGCACCAAATATGTTAGCTTGTTAGCCAGCTCATCAGTAAATGTCTCGCAACCTGTGTCAGCAACTACATCAACTCCGTCACACCAGTGAAGATGGTTAACCCATGATTCGGCCCTAGTGGCCTTTACTTTTATTTTACTTTGTTGCTTTCAAATTTCGAGTGGAATTCATATTTCACTCTTTCATTTTACTTCTTGTTAAGACAATTTTAAATATTTTGTTTCCAAACGGATGTGAGCCTAACTATAAATGATGAGAAGCTCCATCCCTCATCATGAATTTTGGTTACTTTTGATTAAGACTTCAAACTAATTACTAGCATGCGAGGAAGATGTTTTTCCCAAAATATATTCCTGCCCATGTTTCTAAAGGTTCTATATAAGTGGCAAACCAATAGAAAAAAGGGTTCCAGATTTTCAAAAGAATACGTTGAGAAAGAATTGTGTATGCATCTTGTTGAAATTTTGATATAAATGCGAAGAGCCCATTCGGTCTCGGTGATGAGGAGTTTCATCTTTAATGAGGATTTTGGCCTTTATGCTTTACAATATATAACTCTCCCTTATGTTTTATAGCTTAATTGTTCATTTCATTTACATCCATTTCTCTTGTATCATGTTCTAGAATGTGAGTAGCTCACTGGTCTTGGTATGAATTTATCATAGTTGATACTCATGCTAAAACTTGTCTAGCACTTTAAATATGGCTCAAGCATGATATGCTGTTTCATTTTTCACTTCAACCATACTTCTTCTATATTAGTTGTTATGGAATGTTATCTTTAAAGATATTGTCCTGTGTGGATTCATATTATTATAAGCCCATTACATGTTGATATTCGTTTTTGGATTTCATCTCAGTGACAGCTAGTATTCTCTCTATATTTCATACACAGTAAACACCCTCTGATTATTCATCTTTGTGAAGTATTTTAGAATCCAACCCTCTTTATAGAAAGTTGTCTTTGAATTGTCTGATATGTTTCTATTAGGAATTCGCACTTTGCCTCTGCTGTATTGCTTTCTTTGTGCTGAATTTTTGAGGATTCTGGTTCCATCTGAATTAAATTTTCCTATTTACATGAGATAGCATGAGAGCCTTTTTCTAGATAACTTTCCATGTTATATCATATGCTCCTTGGTATATAAGATTTCCTAGGCACTAGTCTTTCACAACTCAAGGTTGTCTCTAGGAATGACAATGCCACCGACTGCTATTCTTGAACTAACAATTAAGCCACCAAAGGGAGTCATTCATAAATCAACATTTAATCCTCAAGCAAGAGCTGCTCAAAATTATAATATAGTTGAAGATTTGGCTCATTTCCCTTCAGCTATCTCAGCGCTTGAGGTGCTTCAAAATTGCCTCTCCCAGAAACAATCTTTGTTGTTGGAAATTGGTGGAATTGATCTGAGAGATTCCAATCTTGTAGTCTTTAATCATACAGGCTATGTGCCACAATTACCAGCATAATTGGCATTCTCCATACATGTAAATGTTCTCAATCACCTTGTTCATTGTATTATTATTGATGAGGGAGAATCTACATGCATTATGTCTCTAAACTACTGGAAGTCACTTGGCTCTTTACACATATCTCAACTGTCTATGAAGTTGAAGGCTTTCGAAAGATGTACATATAAGCCTTGCAATATTTTTAATAACCTGCACGTTGATCTAGGGGGAAAACACCAAATCTTGAAGTTGAGGTCATTGACAGACCCCTTGACTACAATATTTTACTTAGAAGTCCATGTGCATATGCTATGACTACGATCGTCTGTACATATTTTAGAATGATCGCCTTTCCACATAAAGGTGTCATCACAGTCATGAATCAATAGTCCTTCTTTGCCTTCAGTTCCCAGGTAACTATAACTATTTTGTTAGGTCACACACCCCAACTCGCACTTTAGAACACTAGTGTAGGGCTCTTAAAGGATACCACACTCATGGGACCCTTTGCATTACCGCCGTCTGTGACATCGACCAAAACTACTAGAATAGAGACATGCTACATGATATCTTCCACTCCATCTGGCTTAAGGAAGATTACGGGTGATTCTGAAGTTGTTACATTGGATGAGTTTCTACTGCTCAGCTCAATTGAGATGGCATAACAATCAATATATATGTCTTGGGTGGCGAGTCTGAAATTATCATCGCCAGTTGTTTGGGTTGATCATTCATTAGATTTAGGTACTCCATCTGATCCTTTTTCCTTAAATTTCTTGACATGTGAGAATATTGTTGAATCCATGATGCCAGAAGGAGAACCATGGGAAGATCATAATCATCGCTCCCATCTTCACGATTACGAAGAAGATAATCCTAGTGAGCTATATCACACATGAATATAAACTTTATTTTAGAATTCTTTTTATATTAATGCAATTGATTCCGAGAAAAAGTTATGAAATATTGAAGAAACAATTTCTATCGATATTTCGATGAAAATCGATGTTGTAGAAAAATTTCATGTCAGTGTCTCTTGTTCTCCATTAGAACTCGAAACATATCACTCTCTCTTTCATGAATTTCATGATGTATTTTCTTGGTTTTACGAGGAAATGCTAGGCATAGATATTAGTATCGTTGAAGATGTTATTAAAATATACACTGATGTCAAGCTGGTAGGTCAATGCCTTCATCTTGTTCATCTGAAGAAGGTTGCTGCCATTAAAGAAGAAGCTAAAAAACTTTTGTGTGCTAGTTTCATTTACCCTATTCTGCTAACTGAGTGGGTTTCTAACATCGTTCCTATTATGAAGAAACAAGGAACCATCAGAGTGTGCATATATTATTGGGATATCGATATTTCTTGTCCAAAATACAACTATCCTACTCCCTTTATTGACCAGATTATTGATGATTATGCTGCATGTGAGATCTTTTCGTTCATGGATGGATTTTCTGGCTACAATCAAATCAATACCTGCCTAGAGGACCAATATAAGACAACATTCATATTTCCTTGGAGCATATTCACCTATTAGAAACTCTCGTTTGGTTTAAAGAATGCTGGAAAAACTTTTCAGAGAGAAATGGATTATGTTTTCAATGAAATCAAGCACATTGCTCAACCCTATCTAGATGATTTACCCACACATTCACAAAATTGGATTGATCACCTAATGCATCCGAGAGCCATATTTTTATGTTTCAGACACTGCAAAATATGCCTCAATCCACATAAATATGTGTTTTGCATTGGTTTCGGTCATTTTCTACTATTTGTCATCTCGAAAGAAGGAATTCAAGTAGACCCACTGAAGGTCTAGGCCATTCTTGAATTGCCCGTGCCATAAAATTTGCTTCAGATATAGAGACTTCAGTGAAAGGCTAACTTCCTAAGGAGGTTCATACCCATCTACATCGAAATGGCTAAAGGATTTGGTCTGCTCTTGAAAAAGGGGATTCCCTTCCATTGGGACCAAGTTGTGCAAGCTTCTTTTGATGATGTCACGGATGCAATTGTCTGGGAGTCATTAATGTATTCCCCCAATTATCATAGTTATTATTTATTATATAATACCACAACTCATATGATCATTTCTATGGTATTGGTCCAAGTAGAAAATTGGATAGAACATACGATCTATTATTTGATTCGTAATCTCAATGATATGAAGTGAAGTATTCATATGTAAAAAAGCTTTCCTTGGCGGTTGTTCAAGCTGTCCAAATATTTCACCACTATATCCTGTTCCAAAAGAACATTGTCATTTTGGATTGCAAGACCATGAATTACATATCATCGCGTCAATTGCTGGTGGGAAAGTATTCAAAATGGATTGTCATTTTACAGGAATTTTATTTGGAATTCATCAAATCCAAGTCAAATAAGTCTTTAGTTTTGGTGGAGCTTCACTGTGACCTTCCCTTTGATAGTACTACTACTAAATCGGAACCATCTATTCCTCATGAGTCTCAATTTCTGATCGGATCATCTGGTCCTTGGTATGGAGATTTTATCATTTATATGTAGACCCAGAATTTTCGACTTAATACCTCTCACTCTGACCAATGACATATTCGATACCAAGTCAAAGATTATCTTATTGTCGTCGATAAAATTTATCGTCATGGTTTCGATACAATTTTAAGAAGGTGCCTCACTCATGAGGAGGATGAAAAGGTTTTAAATTATTGTCATGCTGGGGCTTGTGGTGGAAATTTGTCTGGATGCACTACCCCACAGAAGATACTTAGCGCCGGTTACTTTTGGCCTGCCATATTTCATGACTTCATCCTCTCAGTTAGAAGTTGTCATGCATGCCAGATATTTGATCATAAAATCCAAAAACCACCAGTGCCAATGCATCGTGTTGTCTCTATGGGACCATTTTAAAAATGGGGCATTGAATTCATGACCTGTAACCCTCGTTCGTCCAACAGGCATGGTTATATTATTGTCGCAGTAGAGTACTTTACCAAGTGGGCCAAGGAAATGCCTATATTCAACAACACAGGACAAACAACTGCATTGTTTTTATTTAACCATGTCATTTCAGGGTTTGGCGTCCCACAAGCTATAGTCACAGACCATGGTTCAAATTTTTGCAACCATATAATGAATGAATTAAATTCCAAATTAGGAATTTCACATGATAGTTCTACTCCTTATTATCCACAATAAAATGGACAAGCTAAGGCTATTAACAAGATTCTTAAATGAATGCTTCAAATAATGATAGGAGTTCATAAAGGAAATTTTTATTTAATCTTGTAATTGGCTTTGTGGGCATATGGAACCTTGGTGAGAAATGCAACTAGATTTACCCCCTTTCAATTGGTGTATGTTCTAGAAGCTATCTTACCAATCCAATGTGAAATACCATCGTTAAAACTCACAATCAAATTTTTACCTGACAACTCTGCTAAAGAATTGCATCTTTTTAAGCTCATCCATCTTGATGAAAAGCGTCATGAAGCCCAATTTGGCAATGAAGCACACAAGAGACATATAAAGGCACAATATGACAAGCATGCCCAACCTTTCATTTTGTCAGAGGGTGACCTGGTCCTTCTTTATGATCAGGAATCTGATGTAATAGGTATAGGGAAATTTGAGCCATTATAGCATGGCCCCTATATTTTCAAAATAGTCCTTGCTAAGGGTGCTTACGAGTTGGTAGATTATGATGGAATTATGTTGGCATGACCTTGAAATGGGTTGTATCTGAAATGTTACTATGCCTAATCATGAGCATAGTAATTTTTTGTATTATATTGTATATATGCTGTTGATTTTCATTTACTGTCTTAGTTTGTTTTCTAGAGTTTTCTTGAAGTTAGTAATCCGATTTAAATTTCATCGCAGAGGTTAGAATATTTGGAACCATTTGTTGGGAACACTGATGGTGCTAGTCATAGTACGCAAAATCTATCCTTTGTAGTGTGGGAAATTTTCTCTCCGAACGACGAGTTAGTGAGTTTTCAAGAGATTTGTATTGGTCGATCTACAAAAAATATCGATGAGTATAATGCATTGATCAAACTTCTCTATTATGCCATTTCATTTGGTATTAACCGCATCATCATAAGGTTAGACTCACAACTTGTGTTATTACAACTTACTAGTGTTTATACTATTAGAAATCCAACATTGCATCGTATGTTCCTAAGACATTTTGATTTCATTCAATATCAACACAAATCCAGAAACTTGAACACATTAACTAACGCTTTGGCTAATTATGTTATAAAAATACATTTTCAACACATGTAAATATACATTTACATAATCGAATAGGATTTTTCAATAAACATAGGAAAAAACTGAAATAAAATAGATAGATAGTTATAGGTTTTTACAAAATTTGTGCCCAAGACACATTGGTCATCCTACTTCAAAATGTATGCAACATGTCAAAAGTAAACTAGTTGTGCTCATGACAACATGCTACTGATTTAGCTATCCTATGTAGTAGTCACATCCAGTAGCTTCGAATGCCAATAGTATGGTGTTCCAGTTGCATGGGTAACTCTTAAATCCGATAATATAGAATCCCGAAGGTCAACCCTTGTATGTGCCCCTGAAGCTCAACGAGGGTCTCAGCCATATCCAAATCCTGAAGGACTGCTCTCTCGACAGCCCTCTCTATTGGCTCATCCACTCCATATTCTGGCTCTCCCACTAGTCAAACTGGACCCACATCTGCATTACATCAAAAATTTAGTTTAGTATTGGGAAAAAATTAAAATACAAGAACATGTATAAACCTTAGAAAAATAAAAAAACATGGTCAAAAAGTTTCTTACCAATTGCATCCCACCGAGTGCCTTCTGGTAAAGCTAAATCTTGATCTTCTCAAAAGTTGATGTCTGCATATGGATAGTCATCGATGGCGATAATTTGTCACCTGAACCAGGTGAAGAATGCAGTCGAGAACATGATGGTCGATTTACCAACATGTCTAGCCATCAGTTCTACCCATCTATGCATCCTTGGATCTATAGGGTTAGATATAGCCAACTTCACATGCTGAGGTTGCACTAGTGGAATATGCTCTAAGGTAAAATAAACGAGGATCAAACCATAGTTGAAATTTTTCTTCATTCCTCCCTTTGCCTTGATCAGTTTTTCTTTTAGTAGAGAGAGTAGGGCTTCAACCCATGCACTTTAGCACATACTTCATATAAGATTTGTTCTCTACATGTAGTTTAGTAGTACCAACAAGCTTTCCAATCATGAATAAGATGGTTCTCAATGACAAATAACAAACATCACGGATTTTGATTTTCCCATCCTTGCTAGGCTCTGCCCCTAGATTTCAATATTGCAATATATACTCTCTCAGTGTCTCTCCTCCAAGAGCAGACCGTAAGAGACAAATGGGTAGGACTCACCTCGATAATCCTATCAGAAAATAGATATCCTCACTAAAATTTGGACCACTTTGTTCCCAATATGAAATGCCTCAATCATCAGATTCCATGCATGAACAAGGAACTCCAATAGTTCCATTTGTTGCCTCATACCTGAAAGACAGAAGTACTTCAACAACCCATAGTCTCTAAGGGCTCTTACAATACCCAGATCATCTAAGGAAATAATGTTTTTTTCTTCATGCTCTCTTTCCCTCTAATTAATTGTCATTTTGGTATGTTGAATCCCTTAAATACAACCATAAGACTCATTAGGACTCTTTTCATGCAAAAAACTAGGCAAAATTTGGGCACACTGCAACAATAAAAAATGTGAATTGCACCCAAAGCAGCCTTGGTCAAGAGACAAAGCATTGCATATGCACCTAGCCTTTGTTTCAAGTACACTCTAATGCAGGTTTCAACATCCAAGGGTGTGTTTCACTCTTTTGAAAATAAATTTACCCTAAGGGTCCCAAATCCCTAAAAAATTGCAATGAAATGAAACAAAAAGACTACTGAAGGAAAGAGGAGGTTGATGTCACCAACCTAGATCAAAATATGAGGAAATTAATCCACAAAATCGATCACAATCAACAGATAATGTTCGGGCCAAAAACATGTTCATAGCTCCAAAATGCAAATGGTAACTTTCAAATGGTAAAAATGAACAGTAACACTCTTTTAGTTAGTCATTTTATTATTTGCAAATCATATTTATTGGTGTGACTATGGTTTTATTCATTTTTTTATCATGAAACGGGTATTTTTAATCCATTTGATGTTGTTCTGAACAGGTTTACGACTGATATAGAAGATTAGTGCACACTTTTCAAGAATGATTTGACCACAAAGCATACTATTTTCCTTATTTTTCGAGCTTTGATAAAAACGAAAAAGGACTTGAAGCGCACTTTTATCTCTTTTTTGAGATTCCATAACGGCGAAAAATGAACCCCTAGGGTGTTCTATTAGATCTTTTCAGACTTCGATAATGTGAAAATATTGTCGAGCACTTGCCTTTTCGAGCTTGTAAAAGTAAATGAATTCTCATATAATTAGTATAAGTTTAACCTTTTTCTAGACTAAGATAGATTATTTATGAAAAAGGAAAGCCTTAGTCAAACATGGCTAGGAGGTTCTCTTAGATATCATTTTACATTTTTTCGGATCTGAGCGACAAATTTGCAAAAAAATACTTATGGAGTCTTATTTTGTCCTCTTTTTCAAGTTCTCTAAATATGTAAAAGGACCGCATTTTCGCTGTCATTAGGCTTGTTAAAACATAAAATAGTGACGGGTTTGTCAATCATGGTAAGAATCCAGTTTCATTTATTCTAGAATCGTTAGAATATTAAATAGCGATGCATATCTGCTAGAAGGGTTGAATTATAGATCAAGAATATGTTATCCTCCTCAAATGTGTTAAAAAATAAAGAGGTACTGGTTGACAAATGACCAAGGAAAATTTGGGAAAGTGAAAAGAACTTTTATGGTAGCAGGTTACTCTTGAACATGACACTTCACTCCATAATTGTGATTATTTGTGTTGGGTAATATTCTTTTCAGTTCATTCATACCTATGGTTCATCAGACCTTCACTTTAGTTTTGGGTCAATGCTGCCAAGTCATATCAGCGCCACCGATATGTTCAAGATAAGTCATCCAGTGAATACTCATCCTTCTACAATACTCATAAACCTTCGTTCTCATGAAAATCATCCCTCAACATTTCTATATCAAGTCACTTTTTGTGTCTGAAATTATTAACTCCGATTTCGAGATAAAGTGGCTTCCTGTCGACATCAAATCATCATCCAAGAAGTTTACTTAGAAACATCATCTTCCAGTACCATAAAGCTTGTTACAACATCGAAAAGATCCTCACTTCTGGAACTTTGACCGAAATAATTTTCTTGGCGTTCGACATCAAATCATCTATTCACGCCTTATGAAATGTACTACATTACCTTGAGAGCCATTAACATCAATGGTGGTTCTCTCATGTTTGCTAAAATATGACATCATTGGTTAGTAATCAAACGATGCCTTACCATTTTCGACTACAAATCATATATTCACATGGCTAGACTTATACTTGAATGATTGAGTGAACGAGATAAGAAGACCCTAGATCTAGCTTCAGCCATCCGGGCTATGATTTCAGGATTGTTGTACACATCATCTGTATGGTGACCTTACATACAGATCGTCATCTAAACACGGGCCTATATCCGTAGGCATGTCTGTATTAGGCAACATTCAAATGTAAATGACTTTCTACACTAAGTACATGTTTTTAGATAGTTTATGTCCTGAGCATGGGAATACCTCCCTCAACAATTCATGGTCAAGATGAAAATATCATGATGTAATGTATTCTAAGATTGATGCAGGTCTCCACTCTGCTTCAATTCCAACTAATCACGTCGTAAAGAATCTCATTCAAAATACTGTTATTATTTTGACTTCATGCTTTAGGGGGGGGAACTATTATAGGTAAATTTGGGCATTATCCCCCATGACCTGGTCAAACTAGACATCATCCCCAAGACCAATGAAATGTTAGAAAAAAATACAAAAATAAATTATTTACCAAGAGGAATGATAATCATGAAAAAGAACCAGCAACAAAACATTAACATAAACACAAATTTTTATCTGGGAAAACCCCAAACTCCAGGGAAAAAACCAACCAATGAAATTTCACTAACCATTGGCCAAAACCCTAACCAATCCAGCCAAGTGAGCCTTCACCACTCACCTCCAGGCCTACATTACAATGAATTCTTCCCAGCCTATTTATAGGCTCCATTACATGTGATACCATGGGCTAAAACCATGGGTGCACAAAACCATGTGCCCCAAAACCACTACTATTTACCCTAGTCAACATTGACTCTATCCCGAGTCAAGTTTACCTAACAAGTCCCCCCTTAAACTTGACTTGGGGATTAGTTAGGTTGCCTGCAGGTAAAACTACATTGTAGAATAAATGGTTTGACAGGCTGAAGGAAGAAGATGGAGGAAAACAAAGGCACAAAGCTAGACTTGTGGTGAAGGGGTTTGCATAGAAGAAAGGTATTGATTTTGATGAAATATTTTCTCCTGTTGTTAAAATGACTTCAATCAGAACTATTTTAAGTCTTGTAGTAGCAGAAGATTTACATCTTGAACAATTAGATGTAAAAACAACATTTCTCCATGGATATTTGGAGGAAGAGATATAAATGCAGCAACTAGAAGGATATCAGGTAAAAGGGAAAGAAAAATTGGTGTGCAAGTTAAAGAAGAGCTTGTATGGCTTAAAACAGGCTCCAAGGCAGTGGTATCTAAAATTTGACAAGTTTATGTCTGAACAAGGTTATACTAGATGTCACTCTGATCATTGTGTTTATCTGAAAAGGAAAAATGATGGTAGCTATATTATATTGTTATTGTATGTAGATGACATGCTTGTTGCAGGGTCTAACATGCAGGAAATAAATGTGCTCAAAAGAAAAATGGAAAATTCATTAGCAATGAAGGATTTGGGAGCTACAAAACAAATCCTTGGTATGAGGATAACTAGAGACAGGAAAATTCGCAAATTAGCACTGTCTCAGAATGAGTACATAGAAAAGGTGTTGAAAAGATTTAATATGTAGAATGAAAAACCAGTTAGTACACCTTTTGCTACCCATTTCAAACTTAGTAAGGAGATGTGCCCCAAGACCCAAGAAGACATGGATTATATGTCTAAAGTTCTATATGCATCAGCAGTTGGAAGCTTAATGTATGCAATAGTCTGCACAAGGCCTGATATTGCACATGCAGTAGGAGTTTTAAGCAGGTACATGAATAATCCAATAAAAGAACATTGGATGGCAGTAAAATAGATTCTCAGATATTTGAGAGGTATCACAAATAAAGCATTATGATTTGGTGGTTCAAACATTTCTCTACAGGGATATGTTGATGCAAATATGGCAGGTGACAGAGATAACAGGACGAGCACTACAGGATATGTATTTACTGCAGGTGGAACAAATCTCAGTTGGGTTTCAAAAATCCAAAGTGTTGTTGCACTTTCAACAATAGAAGTAGAGTATGTTGCTGCTACAGAGGCTAGTAAAGAAATGATTTGGTTTCAAAGGTTTATGGGTGAATTGGGTAAGAAGCATGATATGGGCACGTTATACAGTGATAGAAAAAGTGCCATTCATCCTGAAAAGAACTAAACATTTCATTCCAGAAATAAACACATACATCTCAAGTACCATTTCATACGGTCAATATTGGAAGATGGAGAGTTGAAGCTGGAAAAGATACACACTAGACAGAATCCTGTAGATATGCTAACAAAAATTGTAACCAGGGAGAAACTGAGAATGTGCTCAGTTTCAATTGGTCTTCAGGGATGATAATGAAGATGAGGAACAACCAGGTCCAAAGAGGAGTCATTGTCCAACAAATGAAGCAGTCGTGGAGTTGTTACAATCAGTCTCCAAGTGGGAGATTGTTGGGTGTGGAGCCTGATTATCTTGTTTAATTTGTATCATAGCATTGGACCCCTGTACCTTAAAAGGGGCGGCAATGCTGCCCGTAATTAATCACTGCTATGTGGGGTCCAAGGGGGGGCGGCAACGTTTTTTGGAGCCCCCCCTGGTGGGGGGTTTCGGGGGCAGTGCCCCCGAAGCTAAAAATAGATGTAAAATTGCCTTGTAAAAGTATAGTAATTTCTAGTCAATCTGGGCCATTCATAGGCAGATGATCTGACGATAGAAGTTATGTTTAGTTTAGGGTTTTTTGCCCTAGAAGGCAACCCCCTTGTATATATGAGGGTATTGTATTGTGGTTGTGTATTATGTGTGTGTATTCTCAGACTGAGAAATAGATAGGGAGACTGTGAGAGAGAACAAAGGATATTATAGCGGATCTGCTATAGGTTTTGTTTCTTCAAATTTTTGCTGGATAATAGAAAAGAAGGACTGGCTGTTCCGGGTGGACGTAGCCCAAACTGGGTGAACCACATATATCTGTGTATCTCTGGTTTTATGTGTTTTGTGTGCTTGTATTTTTCGCATATTTTATGTGTTGCATTGCTCCATAATATATAATTTTCTAACATGAAATAGGGTTTATCATTCCCTTACATTTCAGTTTGTGTATGCCCTAAGAGAAGAAAAAATCATTCATGGCTTCTATTATGATATTTCCAAGGTTTTAAGTATATGCTATATCACATAATGACTCACTAACGTAACCTATAAAGGGACTAACTACGTTGAATATGCATCTCCCTCCATTCAAGGGTGCACTGCAATGCACTTCCCGACATTCAAGAGTGTGTTTGTCAATTGGGAGTGAAATTCTCATTGTTCCGGAATCTCGATATGTCCAGTGCCTTCTAGGAGAGTCCATATGTGTAAAAATTTGAATCCAAGTGTCGATATAACACCTCTGAAATTGGAAACATGTCTCGCCTATTATTAGAAAGTCATTCATTAAGAAACTACCATCAGTATCCCTATATATTGAGCACATATCGTAACGCTAGGGAGGGAAGAATTTTGGTAAAGAAATGTTGTTGGATTTTCATTTAAGAGAGTGAAAATATTGATATGTTGCTGGTGTGATGTTGGATGTGATGAGGTTGGGATGAAGCTGGAGGTGGTGACATCAAATCGATCATTGGTTGTAACCTCCCCATTCTACTCTTTAATAAAGATTGTTTTTCATTTTCTCATCTATGTATCTTTTTATGTTTCTATTTCTCATGCACTGGACACTTGAATGATATATATGTTTCATGTTTAATCGATTTAAGTGATTAAGATAAGTAGGCATCTATATATTTCTATTTGTTTGTTGTTCTCTATTTATACTTGCAACAAACAATCTGGCGATCTTAGTTGGATTGAAAGCTACAACAAAAGCAACAGAAGGATAAGAATAAGTGTTTGGATCATAACTAGGTTCTTCTATCATTTTGTGTCTCTATTTATTCTTAGCGGAATTGATAGAAGATTATTTTATTTGTTTTTCTAAGTTCCCCGCACCAGAATTAGGTAATTTGATTTATAACAATGTTAGTGATGAAATAGGTAACCTCAATGTTACCTACTTTTTGAAATATCAAGAAAAACACCTGATTTTGAAAAAGTGGCGATGCAGAATCAAGAAAAAAAAAATTTGAGCATGTTTTTGGCACTTTAATTTTTTTTCATTTTTTTTTCTTTTTTAATGATTTTTTTTTTTTTTAAGTGGTGTTTTTTATGTCGATTTTGAATAGTGGTGGTGTATCATCACCAACGTTTTTTTTATAGGATTGATTTTGACACTATAAATTTTCTAATGTCTTCTTCTTCTGTGAGATGTTTATTTTTAAGTGCATTTATGTACTTGTGTTTAAAAAAAAAAAAAAAAAAATTAAATAAAAACTTGTAATGATATCTTCACTTTTTCACATACATAAAAGATGGAAAAAAGGTCAATATTCTAAAGTTTATATCTTCTACATGTTTATGTATTTTTAAATAATTTTTCAATGCACATCAAAAAATTATCGCTAAAAAACCAATATTTTGAACCATATGACAAAAAAATACAATTTTTCAATATAAATACAATGCAAAAATACACTTTTACAGAGTTTTTGTTGAAAAAAACATGTTAAATAAACTAATTTTTTTGGAGAATCTTAACAAAAAAAACTTAAGAAAACAACATTTTTATTGAATTTTATGTCAAAAAATAATAGCAATCACATGTTTTTTGCAAAAAAAAAGGGTTTTTCTCATAAAATATCAAAGTCTAAACATTACAAGTAAAACTGATTAATAGTTCTAAAAAATAATCTTTGTTTGCAAGCATAACTTAAACATCATCAACAATATCAACTAATACATCTTCAACATCATCTAGAACAACATTGATGGCTTCTTCCGCAGCATTTTCTTCTTCATTTTGATCATCGCCATCTTGTAATGGATCTTTCATGTCAGCAAATCTTCCAAAGTGTCCCTTTCCAATCATTCCATATAATGGTGGTTGAGGTTCCTTTGCTTTTTTTGCCACACGTGATTCATTAAAATCTCCTTTCCTCAAACCAACTTCTTGCTTCACATCTGGAAGGAATTTAAGAGCGTTAATTATTTGTTGAATAAATTTTCATTGAACTGGATCTTTCTCAATGGCAATGCAATTTCTTCCTTTTTGTAGGAAACATGCTAGTGTTGTACCTAATCATCAAGCACAAAAAGAATAATTAAGAAAATTAGTACGGAGACATAAAAAGTAAAAAAAACAATATTTAAATTTAAATTTGTATATTAAAACTTACCTGAACCTGAGAATAAATCCAAAACCCATTCTCCTTCATTTGAACATAGATCTATAAGATAGTTAATCAATGCTTGTGGTTTTTGATAAATGTTAACTCTATCTCCTTTTGCATCTTTATCCTCATATGTTAGTTTTCTTACAACTGCATCATAAACCAATACTTGACTATGACTCTTCCCATCTACTCGATTCATAATAATATGCTTATAGCAATCGTCTTTTGTCCAACATTCAACATGGATGAACTCACAATCATTTATAATAGGCTGATCTTTGGAAGAAACAATATTTGACTTTTGCCTATAACATAACATAGTAAAAGTTCAATTAAATTTTACATGAATAAAAAAATTTAGGAGGAATCAAACATACAATTTCAAAATCTTACCATGTAAGTTGCATCCTTGAGTTTGCTTTACCCTTGAAACTTGTTAATAACATTGGAAACTGTGTGTCTGAATGAAATGTCACAAATCGCCAAAGTGGTGATGTTGTCACTTCTTGAAAACCTGTAACCACTTTACTAAAAGCTTGATAAGTATATGGTTCTCTATCATATTCAATGTCTGGGAAATTGAAACCATGAGGAATATCTGCAATAACTAGGCCATATTCCTTTTTAGGTATTAGTGATGCAATGTCTTCACAGTCACCTTGTATTATTTGATATTGGACACTGTCGAGCCCATTCCAAATGTAATGATTAAGAGTAGGATCTAGTTCAACATTCATAAGACGCTTCCTTCTCATGTTCTCCATCTTAATTTTTTCAATAAAGCTTTTGAAAGTATCTGGTACTCCATTTCCATCCTTCTTCGACATCTTTAATGACATAAAAATATATCTATAGATATGTATAAGTAATAAAATAAAAATAGTTAAAATATGAACAAAATAAATTTATAAATCAACATACCTTATTGAATGCAATATAAAACTCTTTTAGTGTTGATGTAGAACTTTGATCCAGGTGGATATCGGTGGCCACCCACCTATTCCATTCGGACTAGCACCATCAATTCTTGCAGCTTTTCACATTCAGCACAACTTACTATTTTTAGCAGGTTTTCAGATCCTCCACTCTCGGAGCCGTTTTGGGGGCTTAATGATCCAGGTGGATATTGGTGGCCACCCACCTATTCCATTTGAACCCCCATCATCAGTTCTTTCAGTTTTGAAGTTGCAACAAAACTTACTATTTTTAGCAGTTTTTTGGGTCTTGAACTTCCAGAGCTTTTTTGAGGCCCTAAATGAATTGGATCATCCAATTCATCCCAAAAGACGTAGCCCTCAATTAGATCTTTCTAACGAGCTATTGAGCGCATCAAACGGAGGTTGGGTGCCAAAGTTACGCCCCCGGGAAGTTGAACCACCAATTTACCCAAAAGGGCGCCCACAGTTTTGGCGCCTCATCTCCTACGGTTAGGTTTTTGGACGTTTCGGATTCTACATTGTTTCTCAATAATAAATAGGCCCTCGAACCTCATTGTAACACAGTTCAGCAGTCTGTAGCCACCACATCTCTTCTCAGAGATTCGCTACCAGCACCCTAGCTATTTTATTTCCATTATGTCTGTAAGCATATTTCTGTTATTTGATATTAATGAAATGACGCATTATTTCCGCTGCATCTCTGTATCTATTGTTATATGTGTATTTATGATTCTGCATAATCGGGTCGGTGGTATCGGAAGCGAGTCTGCTCTTTCTTTGTTTTCTTTGCATGTCCCCAGCGGTCGGTATAAGGAGTTAGGGCTCGTCTGACAAGATCTACAAAAGATCGACCTCGCAAACCCCGACGACCTCCCATGGCGGAAGAAAAGAAAGACGAGGGAGCAGGAGATCCTATCAAAATATTGCTCGAGGAGGCCCTCGAGAAACAAAGGAACGCGATGATGGATAACTTTGCTCAAATCCTTCAACGACTACCCACATATGGCGCATCTGCATCCAATAGCCACTCTGGAGGTGCCAATCCCTTCAAAGTACAGGTAAACTTTGACATTCCTATATTTGAAGGAAAAATAGATGCAGACGTTGTAGACAGATGGTTAAATTTGCTGGAAGGGTATTTCTCGGTCCATTACTTCTCTGACCGAGAAAAGATTATTTTTGCACTCCTCAAAGCCGTCCCCCATGTCAAAGACTGGTGGGAAACCTACCGTGAGCAAGAGGGTGAAGGGAAACCCTCTCTGTTCTCGACCACACCCACTTGGAATTCGTTCCGAGACGGCATCAAGGAACAATATTACCCCGTGGGAAGCTATGAGGACAAATACATCCAATGGACCACACTACGGCAACAAAAGGATCAAGATTTGCACGAACTGACGAATCTGTTCCATACCCTACGCACAAAGTTGGGTATTAAAGATTCAGAGAGACATTTGGTGCTCAAGTACCGTGGCTGTCTGCACAAACACATTCAGGAGGAAATGGAGTTCCTCGACATTACATCACTTGGCACGGCATATCGCTATGCCGCCAAGATCGAGCAGAAATTTAAGTAGAAGAAGCGAGACTTTGGATCTGCGAATCCGAAAGGTGCCCCCGAACCGAAGAACAAGGGGCAAGGCCAAAGCAATGCGACTCAGAACAACACCACAAATCCAAAGAAGGACACGGGGAAGTGGTGTGAATTTCATAACAGCCCCACTCACAGCACAAACGAGTGTCGGGCCAAACAGTCTTTGGTGGCTGAACTAAAGGCACCCGAATCAGATGCATTTTCTGATCCTGAGTTAGAACCAGACAAAGGCAATGAAAAAGGGAAGCAGATCATTGATGCGGATCCTAGTGCCATTGTTGCCACCACCAAGATCCAGAGGATCCAGAGGAGGGGGAGCGCCTCTTCCAGTCGCAGATGTGGGTGAAGGGTTCTCCGCCGCAGTTTCTCGTCGATAGCGGAAGCCAAAAGAACCTCATTTCTGCAAACGTCGTGAAGCGGCTCGGCCTACCAACCATAGCACACCCGCAACCGTATACCATCGGGTGGCTCCACCCAGGGAGAGATCTCCGCATCCGCCAGCAGTGCCGACTTCCATACAGTATCAAGCCATTCACGGATGAGGTATTGTGTGATGTTGCTCCTCTTGATGTAGCTGATGTATTATTGGGCCAACCATACTTATGGAGGCGACATGCTGTGTATGAGTCTAGGCCTTGTGCTATTATTATTACTTTGGGAAATAACTTGTATAGGATACCGGAGGTAGTACTGCCTCTTGTCATCTCTTTGACTACTGCAAAACAACGCAGTAAGATCGTTTCCCAAACCAGGAAATTCGTTTTCCTTACGACTCACTCACAGGGAAAGAAGAATATTGTGGCCACAACCTTGAAACAAGGCTCCCTTGCACGGCTGCAGCAGATGGACAAATACGATGACAATTTCTCCTCGCTCATAGAGGTTCCTCTACACTGTCAAGACAAGCACTCCATTGATCTAACTCCCAACGCACCACCGCCTGATGTTCCCATACATCCTGGAACTACACATACAAAATCGAAACATGTACTGTCTGAGGCTGATAAAGAAACCAAATTTACTAAATGCATCCAACATACTCAGTTAAACAGAATTTGCCTCATCTCATGGAGGATCTCAACGCAATGGGGACCATTGCTTCCTAAGGAGGGAGGAATGATCCAGGTGGATATCGGTGGCCACCCACCTATTCCATTTGGACCAGCACCATCAATTCTTGCAACTTTTCACATTCAGCACAACTTACTATTTTTAGCAGGTTTTCAGGTCCTCCACTCTCGGAGCCGTTTTGGGGGTTTAATGATCCAGGTGGATATTGGTGGCCACCCACCTATTCCATTTGAACCCCCATCATCAGTTCTTTCAGTTTTGAAATTGCAACAAAACTTACTATTTCTAGCAGTTTTTCGGGTCTTGAACTTCCGGAGCTGTTTTGAGGCCCTAAACGACGTTTTTTGGGTATCGGATTACCAGCGAATTGGATCATCCAATTCGTCCTGGAAGTTGTAGCCCTCGGATAGATATTTCTAACGAGCTATTGAGCGCATCAAACGGAGGTTGGGTGCCAAAGTTACGCCCCCGGGAAGTTGAACCACCAATTTACCCAAACGGGCGCCCACAGTTTTGGCGCCTCATCTCCTACGGTTAGGTTTTTGGACGTTTCGGATTCTACATTGTTTCTCAATAATAAATAGGCCCTCGAACGTCATTGTAACACATTTCAGCGGTCTGTAGCCACCACATCTCTTCTCAGAGATTCGCTACCAGCACCCTAGCTATTTTATTTCCATTATGTCTGTAAGCATATTTCTGTTATTTGATATTAATGAAATGACGCATTATTTCCACTGCATCTCTGTATCTATTGTTATATGTGTAGTCTGTGGCGTTCCTGCATAAATCCGGATCAAACTTGCTTCTGGGTAGTTGCGTACAACATCATCCCAACTGTCTTCATTCAACATTTTAACCATGTGTTCTTGTATTTTCATAAAAAATTTCTGACTGAATAAATCAAGTTAAAAACGTTAATATATTGACATGTATAACAAATTCTACCAACATCATTATGTTTTATTTAAAAGAAAATTATAACGAAAGAAATAATTCAAGAAACTTACTTTTTAAATTCTGCACACATTTCTTTCATTGATAATTCACCCAACTTCACACGGGCTAATACTGATTTAACTAATTTATCATCCTTCACACCTTGCATTGTTCTCCAAGGTGTAATAGTCATATCCTCTAGAAGCTGCTTCATTTCAGGACCCCCCTTACTGTTGGTACATATTATGGGTTTACTCTTTCTAACCTTCTGATTTTTTATGAAAATATTCTCCCACCGATCAAAAATCTCATCAATCAAATCCCATACCTCCCCAGTTCTAAATGCCAACTGAAAAATGTTATCTGTGCCTCTGAAGAGATTTGTATTCAATTTTCCATCTTTTGCTTTTTTTTCATCAATTTGATAACCTGTTTCCATTAAACATTCCTTTCGAAATGCTACACTAACTTGTGTGTTATCCCCACGACATTTTTCTATGAATTCATTATGAATAAATCTGACCGTTTGGATGAAAGTCATTTTCATTCTGTACTCGTTATCTGCATTATGATCCCATGTCAATAACTTTGATTCAATTTCTATTAAGCCAGCGTAAATGATGCATTTCACTATTTGAAAAAGATAGTTATTGGGATACTCTGCAATCAATTGTCTCTTAGCCTCTATTGAATGGTTCCCTCCAATTACATAATATTTATAATCAAAACATTTTGTCTTGTCAAGTGCTTGTTTGTTGGGAACCTGACATGGATCGACAAGAACCACATAATGCACCACATGCGCATATGGATTGAACCTAAATCTTTCGTCAAGGAATTGTACTCTCTTGCTGCTATATTATAAATTTTTTGGCTACCTACATCTTCATGTATTCACGCTCATAAAAATAAAGTTGTTACTCTATCCCTTGTTCATACATAGTTGCAGTCCCTTCATTGGGCACTTTTTCAAGACAATTAGGTGTGGGAGATCTGTTGAACCCACCTAGAGTGATTTGTTTGGAGCCTCCTTCTGGATTTCGGTCATAGATACATTGATCCAAGGGATCCAAGTCTTGGTTTCAAATCCTCTATGATTCATTCCTGAAAAATGCATTTTTCAGGCATCCCTTGCTCATAGTTCCCATTTTGGGATATTACACCTAGCCTAGCCTAGCTTACCGGGCCTAAAATAGCCTACCCTATACTAATGTAACCTACCTTATCCTAACCTTGCGTAGCCTAACATACCCAACCGTAGCATAGCCTAACATAACCAACCCCAACATACCCTACCCTACCCTAGCCTAGCCTACCCTAGCCCTAGCCTAACCTATCCTATCCTAGCCTAGCCTAGCCTAGTGTCGCTTAGCCTAGCCTAGCCTAGCCTAGCCTTGGCTAAACTAGCCTTGCCTAGCCTAGCCCAGCGTACCCTTGCCTAGCCTAGCATAACCTTGGCTAACCTAGCCTAGCCTAGCATAGCCTAGCCTAACCTAGCCTAGCCTAGCCTAGTCTGGCTTAGCCTAACCTCGCCTAGCCTAGCCTAGCCTAACATTTCCTAGCCTAACCTAGCCTAACCTAGCATAACCCAGCGTAACCTACCCTACCCTACCCTACCCTACCCTACCATAGCCTGACGTAGCCTAGCCTACCCTAACCTAACATAACCTAACCTAACTTACCTTAACCTAACCGAACTTAACCTAACCTAGACTAACCTAACCTTACCTAGCCTAGCCTCACCCAACCTTGCCCAACCTAACCTAACCTATCCTAGCCTAACCTAAGCTTACATAACCTAGCGTAGACCAACCTAGCCTATGCTAAACGAGCCTAGCCTTTTCCACCCTAGCCTAGCCCACCCTAGACCATCCTATCCTAGCCTAGCTTAAGATAGCCTAGCCTATCCTAGTCTAACCTACCTTCCCCTACCCTACTCTAGCCTAGCCTAGGGTAGCCTACCCTAGACTACCCTACCCTAGCCTAACCTAGCCTAGCCTAACCTAGCCTAACCTAAAATAAGCTCCCCTAACCTACCCTACCCTTCTCTACCTTAAACTAGCCTAGCCTAGCCTAGCCTACCCTACCCTAGCCTAACCTATCCTAGCCTACCCTACCCTATGCTAGCCTAGCCTACACTACCCTGACCCACCATAGCCTAACCTAGTGTAGCCTAACCTACCCTAACCTAGCCTATCCTAGCTTATCCTAGTCTAACCTACCCTTACCTACCCTACCCTATCCTACCGTATCCTAGCCTAACCTACCCTAACCTATCCTACCCTATTCTAGCCTAGCCTAGCCTACCCTACCCTAACCTAGCCTACACTACCCTACCCTAGCCTTGCCTAACCTACCCTATCCTAGCATAGCCTAGCCCAGCCTAACCCTAACCTAACCTATCGTTACCTAACCTAACCTATACTATCCTAACCTACGTAGCTTAACCTAACCTAGCTTAGTCTAGCCTAATCTAGCCTAAGCTAGCCTAGCCTAACCCAATGTATCCTAACCTAAACTAAACTAAGCTAAACTAACCTATCCTAACCTATCTAGCCTAGCCTACCCTAGCCTAGACTAGCCTAGCCAAGCCTAACCTAACCTAGACTAGCTTATCTTAGCCTAAACTATCCTAGCCTAATCAATCTCATCCTAACCTAACCTAGCCTATCTTATCCTAGCCTAACCTAGCCTAGCCTAGTCTATCCTATCTTATCCTATCATATCCTAACCTGACCTAGCGTAACCTAACCTAGCCTAGCCTAGCCTAACCTAACCTAACCTAGCATGGCCTAGCATAGCCTAACCTAACCTAGCCTAACCTATCTTATCCTAACCTAGCCTATCTTATCGTGGCCCAATCTAGACTATGCTAATCTATCCTACCCTAACCTAACCTAACCTAGCGTAACCTAGCCTACCCTATTCTAGACTATCCTATCCTAGCCTATCCTATCCTAACCTAACCTAACCTAGCTAACATAGCCTAGCCTAACTGAGCCTAACTTAAGCTAACATAGCCTAGCCTAGCCTAACCTAACCTAACCTAACCTAACCTAGGCTAACCTAGCCTAGCCTAACATACCCTAGCCTAACATAGTGTACTCTTACCTAGCCTAGCTTAACATAGTCTATCCTAGTCTAACCTATCCTAGCCTAGCCTATCCTAGCCTACCCTATCTTGACCTAACCTAGCCTAACCTAGTCTATCCTACACTATAGTAGCCTAACCTAGCCTCCCCTAGCCTAGCCTAGCTTAACTTAGCCTCCACTAGCCTAGCTTGACCTACCCTAGTCTAGCCTAGCCTACTCTAGCCTACCCTAGCATACACTAGCCTAACCTACTCTAACCTAACCTATCCTAGTCTAGTCTAGCCTACCCTAAGCTACTCTTGCCTATTCTAGCCTAACCTAGCCTATTCTAACTTACCTTAGTCTATCCTTTAGTAGCTAAGGCTAGGCTACTCAAGCTTATGGTACTTTACTCTATATCAGTATATTAATGAAGAAATCATTCAAAAAATAAATTAATTAAAAGCTATTAATAAAATTTTAAATATAAGAAAACTTATTTAAATTAATTTAAATGTATGAAAATACAATTTAAAATACATTGAATTTAACCAAAGCAATAATGTGAAAATAAAATCTAACATAAATTATAAGACAAATGAAAAACATATGTGTAAATCATAAAAACATAATTGAAAATCATTTTAAGAAATCCAGTAATCTCATCTAAATCATTTAATCTCATAGAGTAAGAAATTAAAATAAGGCTCAAACTCTATCCTGACTAAAAAAAGGCCCAAACCCTATCAATCAAATCTTTTAATAACATGGTTAATCCTACAATTAATCTCATAAATCTATACATCAATGGAAAAAAAAATTAGAAAACTATACATCAATGGAAAAAAAAAGAATAGAGATCATGTTTGTGTGCTACTAGAATTCTTAGAAATTTATCATAAAAATATGCAATATAAATGAATATTTCGCACTTGGAAGAAATCCAAAAATTGCATCCTACTAGAAAACGAATCGAAACAGAGAAAAAGAATCAAATCAAAGAGCCATAGAGAACCTCATAAATAGATTTGCATTGGTGGAAGCAGCGCAGCTCGATTTCGATGTCGCGTACAAAAGGCATATACAGTCGATACTTTGCCTCCGCAAATTCCCAATGCAAGCATCACCGCCTGCATTCCACAGGGGTAATGGAACATGGGGACTTCGTGCGCCGCGCTTCATTCGTCCAGATTCTTTCTGGTGGATTCTTCGTGACAACAGTGAAAGCATACTGCTCCAGATTGCACACATCCCTATCCCACACATCCATAAGAGATTTGATTTGATATTTGATAGATCTAACAAAGAAATATCTAAATTATAACCAAGAAATTTGAGACAAAGAGATTACAACTGGCTGAAATGAATTAAAAAGAAACTATGGCGAGCCCAGGAAACCATAAAGAAAATGGAATAATAGAACTGAGATTAATAAACTGGGTTTTACTAATAAAACTGAGATGAATAGATTGGTTTTAGACACCGAAAATAGAGTTGTAATAAAAAAAATAGGTGCTATTACTAACACCGTATTAATCCAAAAATTATAAAACCACTTGAAAATGAAGAAAAGACTACATATAATTCATTGAAAGGGGTTTACTTCAAGAAATACAAAATGAAGAGGCAGAAACTTACCTTTCTTGTCTAGCCGGAACTAGGTTTCTTTAGGGCCTTATTTACATCCAATGATCCAATTTGTTGTAATCTTATCTTGTCGTGGAAGACCCTGCATAGTGAATTGGACAGACATCAGCTTAAAAGAAAGCAATTAAAAGCAGGTGCAAACCTTATCTTGATTAAAAGAAGGTGCAAACCCTATCAATCAAATCTTTTAATAATATGATTAATCCGAAAATTAATCTCATAAAACTATACATTAATGGAAACAAGAATAGAGATCATGTTTGTGTGCTACCATATTTCTTAGAAATTGATCATAAAAATATGCAATATAAATGAATATTTCACACCTACCAGAAATCTAAAAATGGCACCTACTAGAAAACGAATCGAATCAAAGAGCCAGAGAGAACCTCATAAATAGATTTACACTAGTGGAAGCAGCTCGATGTCGGCCTCACTTAGGAAAGGTATATACAATCGATACTTTGCCTCCGCAAATCCCCGCGCTGCATTCCACAGGAGTAATGGAACATGGGGACTTCTGGTGGATTATTTGTGACAAAAGTCAAAGCATACTACTCCATATTGCATGCATCAATAAGATGATTAGATTGATGTGGTGAGTGCCAATGGCCAGATCCTCCTCCCAGCACCGAAGGGCATCATCTTAATTCTATTCACTCTCGTAATGTCAACGTCCTTCTCATTAGTCCAGGAAGCGTTGGGGTCGAAACTCCCCATCCCCACACTGTAGAACTCCACGTTGGCCTTCGCGGGGATGTAGTCACAGTGTGACACGAAACATTTGCAGGCTCTCCTTCACCAAGAAGGGGAGGATGCATTCGCACGGTCTCCTTCACCAAGTCGTTTAAAAAAAACGTTATTTCTGTGTCCAGCTTTGCAGAGGAGAATCAAAAGTAATTTAACTTGTGAACATCATAATCAAAATCCTCATTATATAACTCTGACTCGCAGCTTTTTTAATCAACGGCTAATTTGTGAGTGGCTGTGCCACGTCCTCCCTAGTCGTTTGGTTTCTAGCCGTTTGAAGGGATAGCAGCACATCATTTCTACCTGTTTGGATTTTTTGTTCATTGTTAAAAGGAATATAACAATCAACTTTCTAATATTGTTTTCATAACTACATTCTATCCATTTACATGGTCATCAACATCAATTATGGTCATGGGATAAGGCAGGTAGTTATTATGAAGTCACGGAACAAACCATAAAATTTTCCATCTCAATAATGTGAGCTTGCTTAGGGTTATTTTTAGAATATAAAAGAATTATTAAAAAATTATAATATTTATATTAAAATTATAATATTTCTTTTAAAAGATAATGGTAAGAGTTGTTGCATATGTTGATAGGGACACAAGAATAAAGTTATTGAAATGTAAAATAGCATTACATTGTACTTAAGCGTAATAGATTTAATAATATTACAATTTTATTATTTAATTCTAATTAAAATATATTTGTTTTAAATAATATATGAACTTTTTAGTTTAAATATTATAAAAACAAACTAATATGGTCATTAAATTTAATACAAAGCGGATTAAAATAATAAGTTTAAGGTTATATTGATTATAGATAGAAAAGAAAATTAAAATAATAAGACCTAAGTTTAATAGATTATGGATCATAGATATTAAGGATTATGTATGATATGCATTTGTTATAACTATCTTATTACTAAAACAAAGTACCTCCAATTGTGTTAGGAATGGTTTTATAAAGCTTACTATATGAAAAATTGTGTCACAACTTTGTATGATAATATTGTGAATTTTTAAGGAATTTTTATTGAACAACTCCATACTCACTCATTGTAATGACCTCCACAATGTTATTTTAGTGACATCACCATCAGTCCTTCATTGGTTCCATAACACTAAAATCGGTACAATACTTGTGATTTGACTTTATGGTTATTAGAAGGCTCCTAAAAAAAATTATTTAAAAAAAATCTTATTTATTTCTACTTAAGAATAGAATAATTTATCAATAAAATGGAATTATTTGGACATACTAGTGGAATTTTTCAATTTGAGTATTTTCTTTTCTAATTAAATCCAATTTCCAATTCAATTTGTTTTATAGAAAAGATACCTAATTATTTCATATTTGACCCAATTTCCAATACAATTAGGTGCTCAATTTATTTGACAGAAAAAATTACCTAATTATTTCATAGATTCCTTTGTAAAATTTCCACCATAATGTTTATTATTTTATTAATATATAAATATTCTAAACATTATTTTATTAATCTATAAATATTCTAAATATTTTTATTTGGAAAGAAATAAATATTATATAATTTATAAAATCAAAATCCTCAAACCATAATTGAAAAAACATAAAAAAAAACTATAAATTTAATCATCCAATACCAATACTTATGCTTTGATGTTATGGTTATTAAGAGACTCCTAAAAAATAATTTATAAATAAAATGGAATTATTTGGATGTACTAATGGAATTCTAGGTATTTTCTTCTCCCATTTGACCCAATTTCAAAGATGAAGATACCTAAAATAGAATTGAATTAAGTATTTTGCAACCCTTCAATTTGTTTTAAAGACGAAGATACCTAATTATTTCATAGGTTCATTTGTAAAATTTTGAGTACAATGCTTATTATTTTATTATTTTATGAATATTTTGAATATTATATTTATTATTTTATACCTATTCCAGAGCTATTATTCTCACTTTCTCCATTATTTGACATATTTACATGAGAAAGGAATGCTTGTGGATCTATTTGTCATAGACCTAACATTCTTCACTTGAATTCCATTTTTCTTGTTCTTGTTACTTCAACTCACCTCATTCTCATATTTGGTTTTCTGACTTGTGTATTTTTATCGATTAGAAAATGTAGAAATGAAGGGGTTTTTTATTAGAGCAATCTCAAGTATTCCTTAATGTGATCCACTACCGAATTATTTTCTTCTTATACAACGATTCAAGGTGAATTTCCTCTATCAATACTTGTTTCCCTTAATTCTCTATGAATTCAACCTCACTTTGACTTACTAGTTGCTTGTTTACTCCTCCATGGTATCCTTGGTAATTTCTATTTTGGCTTTAACTTTGCATTCAACCAATTGTCACTACAAGGTTGATTTCCCATTTCTACCTAGGGTTTTTATCCTTGAAACCCTAAATGTTATTTATTGATTTTTTTTTACTCTAGTAATGACCATGCCTTTTGAGGCTTGAAATATTTTCTTAATTATCAATGTAGATCACCTAATTCTTATATTCTTGGCAGAAAATAGTTACTCTCTCTTCATGGTTTTTAATTATTAAACCCTAATTCTTCCATTATTTTTATTCTCTCTTTTAAAATGATTATTTAAAGTATTATTACTTATAATTTTTTTTGCACCATTCATTAATTTGATATAGAGTTCTTCACTCCTGAAAAATAATTACCCTTTTTCTTCACTTACCCTCTTTCTTTAAGATATTATGCTAACATTTATTTGTTGTTGAACTTTACAAGGTAATATAAATGGATGCACCACATTCAATCTTTAGAATATATACTTTGGGTTCATTCTCTATTAAAGTAAATCATCATTTGTTCTCATAAATACAATCACGTTCTTTTACACTTGTTTAAATTCCGTGTTTTTTACTCTCATATAGGTATCGATTCAATCGAGTGCATTTGTACTATACTTTTCCTATCTCGTGACTCTTTTCGACAATCAAGACTAAGTTAGTTCCTTTCTCTTCCTTACAGTTCATTCGTATATGCTTAATTAAGTACTTTTCATCTATATGTTTGAGAGGTATTGGTCTATGATTTCCCGAGAAAGGAAAAATGCCTTTATATTATGGGTCATCTTATTTTGAACAAAATATTATTCTTCCTTCAAACGATTTTAGGAAATACGTTGGTTAACCTATGTATTAGGTATATATGGTCGAGATCTTATAATTTTTCAAGTCCTTATAGACCTTGTGATTGTATATATGTTTCTTTTAATTGTTGGGTTGATATACCATTTCCACTTTTTTATTTTCTAATAACCTAATTGTATACTTGTTTTCCTGTGTAATGTGTGAATAGTAAACACATAGTTTATTGTTATCTTTCTATGGCTATGGCTAGTATGTAATTATGCTCTACCATTGTTTTATATATTTTTCAATGTTATTCTTATTATATTTTTCATATATACTTGTATTCATTATATGTAATTGACCAACAATTTATCTTTAAAAAAAATAGGAAGGCTACACCCAACATGGGTTCTTTTCTTTCAATTTATTTTCTACAAAATATAAATCTATTGTTCAATATTTAATAGAAGGTAAAGGCATGTGTCATCTTAAATTTGTATTGGCTAGGCCTTAACTTTTCTAAGAGTATTTTTCCTATCCGAAAGTTATATTCCCTCATTGTGAGTATTTGTTACGTTTTTTTTTTTCCATTATAATCCACATAATTTACCTATGTAATTTAAAGTAATTGTAGTAAGAAATAATTTTCTGAAATTTCAAATACACATCTTAATATGACATTTCTTATACTGTTTAAATACAAAGCTTTCCCTGGTTGCTTCATGGTCTCTACTCCTTTGTACTAGTCCCTTTACCTCTGATAGGGATTCTTCATGAAATTTAATATTTAAGTGTTTGTATACAAATTCATGCATATATATGCTAATTATGATTATGTATACATACTTTAACCTAATATTTATTCTATTAAAACTAAGTTAAAGTATCTACTCTAGTATAATTTCCTAAGATAAGGATTTTGTTAGTATAACAAATTTAGTATACTTTTTCCACTCCTAATCAAGATATTTAAGGATACTCACAAAAAACCTTAATATAAATGGTATACAAGAATATTAAATATATTCCATGTTTCCTTATCTAAAATCATTGCCCATATTCATTTATAAGAACTCTCAATAGTTCCACTTAATTTTTTCCAACTCACTCTTAAGTGCAAGTTTTACCTTATTTATTTTAGTTTTAATTTGTACTTTCTATGTATGTGTTTAATATTGAGGGTTAACCTTACTCCTTTTTATATTAGATACTCTAAGAATCTAGTTATTTAGATTCTCTTTCCAAAGCCTAAGTTAGAATTCTCTCAAACTCAAAATATAACTTAGAAAATATAACACAGGAATATAATCATTATAAACACAGGAATATGCAATTATAGACATAATAAATTACTCTATTTAATTCCATGCAAATTCCTCATATAAGTCATCCATTTTAACATAACTCATAGAAATTAACATAACTCGTTTTAACCTAACCTAGCCTAACCTACCGTAACATAACCTATCCTAATCTAGCATATCCTAACTTAACCTACCCCAGCCTAGCCTAACCGATAGCCTACCCTTGCCTAGCCTAACCAAGCCATGACTAGCCTACCCTACCTTACCCTAAAAAAGCCGAGCATAACCTAGCCTATCCTAGCCTAACCTAGCCATGCCTAGCCATGCCTAACCTAGAAAAACCTAACCTAGCCTAACCTATCATAGCCTAGCCTAGATTAACCTAGCCATGGCTAACATAACCTAACCTAGCCTACTCTAGCCTAGCTTGGCCTAACCTAGCCTGGCAAAGCCTAACCTAGCCTTGCCAAACATATCCTAAGCTTGCTTAACCTCGCTTTGCCTAACATAGCCTAACCTAACCTAACCTAATGAAAACCTAACCTAACCTAACCTAACCTAGCCTAGCCTAACCTAGTCTAACCCTGCCTAACCTAACCTTCCTTATCCTAGCCTAACCTAACCTACACTAGCCTAAGTTATCCTAGCCTTGCCTAACTTAGCCAAACCAAGCCTAGCCTAACCTAACCTAACTTCTCCTACCCTAGCCTAGCCTAGCCTGACCTAACCTAGCATCTCCTAGCCTAGCCTAGCCTAGCCTAACCTATCCAAGACTATCATAATATAGCCTAACCTAGGCTAACCATGACCAACCATGCATAGCCTACCCTAACCTAGCCTAACCTAACCTAACCAAGCCTAACCTAGATGAGCCTACCCTAACCTAACCATGCCTATCTATCCTAGCTTAACGTAGCTTAGCATAACCTAGCATAAACTAGCCTAACCTAGCCTAAAATATCCTAACCTAACCTATCCTAACATAGCCTACACTATCTTACACTAGCCTAGCCTAGCCTTGCCTAGCCTAACCTATCCTAACATAGCCTACACTATCTTCCACTAGCCTAGCCTAGCCTCGCCCGCAACCTATCCTAACATAGCCTAGCCTAACCTAACCTAACCTAACCTAACCTAGCCTTACCTAAAATAATGTAGCCTAACCCAGCCTAACCTAGCTTAACCTAGCCTAGCCGAACCTAGCCTAACCTAACCTAACCTATCCTAACCTAACCTAGATGAACCTAGCCTAGCCTAGCCTAACCTAACCTCACCTAGCCTAGCCTAGCCTCGACTAACCTAGTCTTGCCTAGACAAGCCTAGCCTAGCCTTGCCTAGCCTAGCGTAACCTTGGCTAACCTAGCTTTGCCTAGCCTAGCCTAGCCTAGCTTAGCCTAACCTCGCCTAGCCTAGCCTAGCCCAGCATTGCCTAGCCTAACCTAGCCTAACCTAACATAACCTACTGTAACCTACCCTACCCTACCCTACCCTACCCAACCCTACCGATACACTACCCTAGCCTAACATAGCCTAGCCTAACCTAGCTTAACCTAATCTAACCTAGCCTAACCTAGCCTATCCTCACCCAACATTGCCCAACCTAGCCTAACCTATCCTAGCCTAGCCTAACCTTACCTAGCCTAGTCTAGCCCAACCTAACCGAGCCTAGCGTGGCCCACCCTAGCGTAGCCCATCCTAGACCATCCTATCCTAGCCTAGCCTAGCCTAGCCTAACCTACCTTCCCCTACCCTACCCTACCCTAGCTTAGCCTACTCTAGCCTAGCCTAGGGTAGCCTACCCTAGACTACCCTACCCTACCCTAACCTAGCCTAGCCTAACCTAGCCTAACCTTACCTAAGCTCCCCTAACCTACCCTACCCTACTCTACCTTACACTAGCCTAGCCTAGCCTAGCCTAGCCTAGCCTAACCTAGCCTACCCTACCATACCCTATGCTAGCTTAGCCTACACTAACCTGGCCCACCATAGCTTAGCCTAGCATAGCCTAACCTACCGTAATGTAGCCTACCCTAGCCTATCCTAGCCTAATCTACCCTTACCTACCCTACCCTACCCTATCTTACCCTATCCTAGCCTAACCTACCCTAATCTATCCTAACCTACGCTAGCCTACCCTACCCTACCCTAGCCTAACCTATCCTACACTAGCCTAACGTAGCCTTGCCTAACCTACCATACCGTAGCGTAGCCTAGCCCAGCCTAACCCTAACCTAACCTAACCTATACTATCCTAACCTAACCTAACGTGTCCTAACCTACTTAGCCTAGCCTAACCTAGCTTAGCCTAGCCCAGTCTAGCCTAAGCTAGCCTTGCCTAGCCTAATGTAGCCTAACCTAACCTAAAATAACCTAAACTAACCTAGCTAGCCTAGCCTAGACTAGCCTTGCCAAGCCTAGCCTAACCTAGCCTAACTTATCTTAGCCTAAACTATCCTAGCCTAATCAATCTCATCCTAACCTAACCTAGGCTATCTTATCCTAGCTTAACCTAGCCTAGCTTAATTTATCCTATCTTATCCTATCATATCCTAACCTAACCTAGCCGAACCTAACCTAGCCTAACCTAACCTAGCCTATCCTAGCCTAGCCTAACCTAACCTAACCTAACCTAGCCTAGCCTAGCCTAGCCTAGCCTAACCTAACCTAGCCTAGCCTAGCCTAGCCTAGCCTAACATAACATAGCCTAACCTATCTTATCCTAACCTAGCCTAACCTAGCCTATCTTATAGTGGCCCAGCCTAGACTAGCCTAATCTATCCTACCCTACCCTAACCTACCCTACCCTATTCTAGCCTATCGTATCCCTGCCTATCCTATCCTAACCTAACCTAACCTAACCTAACATAGCCTATCCTAACCCAGCCTAACCTAAGCTAACATAGCCTACCCTAGCCTAACCTAACCTAACCTAACCTAGGCTAACCTAGCCTAGCCTAACATACCCTAGCCTAACATAGTGTACTCTTACCTAGCCTAGCTTAACATAGTATAACCTATCCTAGCCTAGCATATCCTAGCCTATCCTAACATACCCTAACCTACCCTATGTTGACCTAACCTAGCCTAACCTAGTCTATCCTACGTTATAGTAGCCTAACCTAGCCTCGCCTAGCCTATCCTATCTTAACATAGCCTCCCCTAGCCTAGCTTAACCTACCCTAGTCTAACCTAGCCTACTCTAGCCTACCCTAGCATAGACTAGCCTAACCTACTCTAACCTAGGATATCCTAGTCTAGTCTAGCCTATCCTAAGCTACTCTTGCCTATTCTAGCCTAACCTAGCCTACTCTAGCTTAACTTAGTATATCCTTTAGTAGCTTAGGCTAGGCTACTCAAGCTTATTGTACTTTACTCTATATTAGAATATTAATGAACAAATCATTCAAAAAATAAATTAATGAAAAGCTATTAATAAAAGATTAAATATAAGAAAAAATCTTTAAAATAATTTAAATGTATGAAAATACAATTTAAAATACATTGAATTTAACCAAAGTAATAATGTGAAAATAAAATCTAACATAAATTATAAGACATAAATGAAAAACATATTTGTAAATCATAAAAACATAATTGAAAATCATTTTAAGAAATCCAATAATCTCATCTAAATCATCTAATCTCATAGAATAAGCAATTAAAAGAAGGCCCAAACCCTATCAATCAAATCTTTTAATAATATGGTTAATCCTACAATTAATCTCATAAAACTATACATCAATGGAAAAAAAAGAATAGAGATCATGTTTGTGTGCTACGAGAATTCTTAGAAATTGATCATAAAAATATGCAATGTAAATGAATATTTCGCACTTGGAAGAAATCCAAAAATGGCACCCTACTAGAAAACGAATCGAAACAGAGAAAAATAATCAAATCAGAACTCCCCAACTTCTCTCCTAAGAACTCCCCATCCCCACACTGTAGAACTCCACGTTGGCCTTCGCCGGGATGTAGTCATAGTGTGACACGAAACATTTGCAGGCTTTCCTTCACCAAGTAGGGGAGGATCCATTCGCACGGTCTCCTTCACCAAGTCGTGTAAAAAAAACATTATTTCTGTGTCCAGCTTTGCAGAGGAGAATCAAAAGTAATTTAACTTGTGATCATCATAATCAAAATCCTTATCATATAACTCTGCCTCACAAATTTTTTAATCAACGGCTAATTTGTGAGTGGTCGTGCCATGTCCTCCCTAGCCGTTTGATTTCAAGCCGTTTGAAGGGATAGCATCACATCATTTCTACCTGTTTGGATTTTTTGTTCATTGTTAAAAGGAATATAACAATCCACTTTCTAATATTGTTTTCATAACTACATTCTATCCACTTACATGGTCATCAACATCAATTATGGTGATGGGATAAGGCATGTAGTTATTATGAAGTCACAGAACAAAGCATGAAATTTTCCATCTCAATAATGTGAGCTTGCTTAGGGATATTTTTAGAATATAAAAGAATTATTATAAAATTATAATATTTATATTAAAATTATAATATTTCAATTAAAAGATAATGGTAAGATTTGTTGCATATGTTGATAGGGACACACAATAAAAATAGCATTACATTGTACTTAAACATGTTAGATTTCATAATATTACAATCTTATCATTTAGTTTTAATTGAAATATATTTGTTTTAAATAATATATATGAAATTTTTAGTTTAAATATTATAAAAACAAACTAATATGGTCATTAAATTTAATACAAAGCCTATTAAAATAATAAGTCTAAGGTTATATCGATTATGGATAGAAACGAAAATTAAAATAATAAGACCTAACTTTAATAGATTATGGACCATAGATATTAAGGATTATGTATGATATATATTTGTTATAATTATCTTATTACTAAAACAAGGTACCTCCAATTGTGGTAGGAATGATTTTATAAAGCTTACTATATGAAAAATTGTGTCACAACATTGTATGATAATATTGTGAATTTTTAAGGAATTTTTATTTGATTGCCCAAAATGGGTGTACAAATTTTGAACCTCCACTCTCTTAATTGGGATCTGCCACTAGCTTAAAAGTTACTACCCTAATAAAAACACCTAACATATGCAGCACAAAAGTGGAAATAGACATGTAAGTAACCAATGGATTAAAAGTGGACATAATGTTATCTAAAATATGAGATAATCTCTATTATATGATTTTTTTAAGTTAAAAAAAAATAATAGAAGTGAAGCCATTTTACATAGACCTCCATAAATACTAGGTGTCCTTGACATCAAAAGTCACCAGGATCAGCTAATATTACCCTCCAAATTCCAAAATTGTGAACCTAATATGAATTTAGAAATATTTACGCTGTAAAGCATTCTTATTTGAAAACAACTTTCCTCAAATTCCACATGTACTATTGTGTAACGTTGATTTGGATGTTGGACTATTGAAACACTATGGACGTTACGATTAAATATGGTTATTAATTAGTTAAAATAAGAAAATCGTTAAACAAGTGAAGTGTGGCCATGAAATTGAAAGAAATTTCTAAGAATCCTTTGATTTCTCCAAAATATTTGATACCAGAGTTTCTACCTTCATGTTCTGTGCCTCTCCTTCGATTTAGACCCGAGGGAGCTGGACGAAGCGGATGTCGAGGGAGCTGGACGAAGCGGATGTCAAAACCCTGGCACTACAACCTCATCAGCCAGGATGCCAAGATACGATTCAGGCAATGCAGAAGGTTGCAGCATGCCAATCCACTTGTGCGGCTCCATCTGTGCGTGGTTCTACGTTTTGGGGCTACAAAGATGAACTTGGTTCCTACGATTTGCATTCACTGATCCTATAAATACAACTTTGGTTCCTATAAATACAACCCACCCTTCCCGTGATCTTCATAGGCACGCTTGTTTTTCTATCTCCTTGTGAATATTTTCGACAGCTTTTATTTACAGGTATGGCAACTCAGCCTTCTTAATTTCTTTATAATATTGGATTGTTGTGTGTTTGGGAAGAATATTTGTTGCTTCTCGTTAAATTTTGACAAATTTGAAACATTATGGCTAAGCATTATTAGGGTAACCGTGTTGTTTTTATCATGTTGTTTTTCTCATGACGTACCCATGACTGTTATTGGAAAAACCAATATCTACACTGTCTTATTATAGAGTATTGTAATCCTATAAATTCTATAAAGTTTTGATAATTTAGGTATTTTATGGTTTTTGTAGAACTACATTTATTTTTCAATTTTTGAGAGTCGTTCCGGTTTGTAATTTAGCATAAAAAGGTTTTCTTGATTTCCTGTAAAGCTATGAACTTGGAGATTTTTTACTATGTTAGGTTTCATTTATTGTTTCTGATGCCTTGATTTTTGGTCATGGTTGCAATATTTTTAAGATGTCTTCAAATGCAAATTTTGTTGTGTGTTGTCTCTTGATCTTTGGTTTCATGGTGACTCTGTTATTCCTATTATATATTTGTCTTCAAGAAAGTTCAATTGTGCTGAGAATAAAAGAGGAACTATAGCATTATGCCGGAAAGTTAAACTGTGCTGAGAACTATAAAGAACTATAGCATTATGCCGGAATTGTGTGGTAATGGATGAAAGGTAAGCACTGAATCATACTGCACTTTCATAGATAAAGACTAATGGAATGAAAATGGTTTAGTAATTGTTATTTTTTTGGTTAAAGTTGTTTTATTTTTCTTTGAAGATGAGCTAATATATAATTGTTAATAAAATGGAAGTTTATTTTTTAAAAACTTTAAAAAATATTTTTCTTAAATTTAAAAATTAGTTATAACTAAAATAATGGTTATATGTAAATAAATAAATAAAATTTAAAAGTTCGTTATAACTAAAATAGTCGCTATATATCACAAAATAAATATTTATTTGTTGAGGTGTTTTTTTTTCTTATTTATTAATTTATTGTTTCATTAATAATCTATATTATTTATATGTATTTTTGAATTTAATTTACATCTTAAATACTTATTTTCATATATTTTCAGATATCTAAAATACTAAATATTATAAATATTTTAAGAAAATTTTACTATATATTCCATATATACATTATTTACGGATTTTATAGTAAATAATATGTCTAAAAAACATATTATTATATGATTATAAACATTTAAATGAGTTTTTAAAAGTAAAAACATGAAGTTTTTAATTTAATGTCTCACTTATCATAATTGATTTAAACTAAATTTGTGTTAAGGTAAGTAGATAGACTTCATATTTTAACATAGATTGAATCATAGCTTCTTAATATAAAATATTTTCAATATAGTTTTCTGTAATATTGTAATATATTTTATAATTTAATGTTAAAATTATCTACCAAAAACCTAAATTTAGTTGATAATTATATTAAAATTTCTTTACATATTTTGAATTAAATAAAATTAAGCACACCAACTTCAACTAACATCAATAAATATCAATTAATTATATATATTCAAAAATTTATATAGTCTTCAACTAACATCAATAAATATCAATTAATTATATATATTCAAAAATTTATATATTTATATAAGATAACTGCACCTTAACAAAACCATGCTTGATTTATATAATTGAGCCTTTCTTTTTTCCTACATCCTATTTATTTTAATGAATTATAAGTCAACTTGACTTCCACATTGAGAGAGTAACACATTTCAAACAATATAAAAAAATAGTGACAAAAGAATATTTATATATATAGGTCTTACACCTTGGTTATCATCAGTTGTGTCATGTGAAAGAATTATTCATCCTTGAGTAAATCCGATACCAATGGCATTGAGTATACCATTATCATTGTTTGCTCAAATACAAGTCGCGAGTATTAGAGGGTTTATAATAGAAAAAATCTAAGGGCGCTAGTTCTTAAAAAAAATCCATCCGCATTAGTTGTTTACAATTACATATAGGCAGATTTTGGATGCATCAAAGTAAATTAAAATGATAAATAAAATAATATTCCCATATTATCTTCCACCGAAAATATAGTATCCAATTTTTCATTTGAACAACATGTATTGATAAATTACTTTAATAAACAGATGTTATTTTAGTGATAAAATTACCGTCGCTCATAAAACCCTAGTAATGAACAATAACAATAAAATTCCTATCAATAACATGTAAGAGATTGTACAATGTAGATAATCCATGAAAGAAATAAATTCAGGGTGCTTTCACTTGGATTAATGACAAGGATAGAAGTGGACCAATTTCCCCAAGCTGGGATCCGTCTGAATATTTCCTTTGTATTAGAATTATGCAGCATCCACACCACATGCTCGAATCTGGCAACCTTGCAAGGGACTGAAAATCTGCCCTTCAATCACTCAATGATATGTACTAGTAAAAAATGGACACTTATCAAATATCCTCCTGGCAACACACATGATAGCCCATCGTTAAGTGCTTCATTTACTTGCAAACAATCCCTTTTTAATAAAAAAATATTAATTAAATATAATAATAACGTAAAACATTTCAGTCCAATAAAATATTAATCACCAATTTAATAAAAATTGAAAATCATCCTCCGATATAAATCACGATTAATTAAATAGAATGCATTATAAAGATAACAATGTCTTATCTTAAGACATGAATTAACAACATATAAATTATTTATTTTATTTGTTAAATGGAATGCATCATGAATATTACATGATATAACATATATAAATAGAGGGTTGAATATATATGAATGATTAATATTAATTAAATAAATTAAATAGAATGCATTATAAATATAACAATGTCTTAGGTTAAGAAATGAATTAACAACATATAAATTATTTATTTTATAAGTTAAATGGAATGCATCATGAATATGACATGATATAACATATATGGAGATAGGGTTGAATATATATGAATGATTAATATTAATTAAATAAATATATATTATTTAAAATTATATAAATAAACAAATTAATATTAAATAGATATGAAGTAAATGTATTACAATAATAAAATAAATAAAAAAAATATATAATAAGATCTTTGGTTAGCATAAATCTATTTTGAAGAGAAGTGTATTTCACAATGAAATTAAAAAATATATATGAGGCAATTAAGAAATATATATGAGGTATTGATACGATTATAAAGGATTTATTATATCTTATGAGGATTGTTTTTTTAAGTGTGTAAAATTTATTAAATAAAAAAAACTAGACACCATTGATAATGTAAAGGCTGATTTTTGTTCATAATTAGCTGGAAGATGGACGTACTCTGGCTGATTATAACATTGAGAAGGAATCTAATTTGCATCTGGTGCTCCGTCTTTGTGGTGATGATTCGTCGAAGTGAAAGTTATGTTGGTCTTTTGTGATGCCTATTAGGGTATGAATAGAAGGTGCTTTTGTATGTGTAGTTGTCTTATATTTTCTTATTTGTATGTGTGTGGTTTTCTATGTTTCTTGTGTTGTTGAAACTATATTATCGTGTGTACTTGTGGTGGTGATTCGTCGAAGTAGAGAAATTATGTTGGTCTTTTGTGATATATTAGGGTATGAATAGAAGGTGATTTTGTATGTGGTGTACGTGTCACATTATCTATGTGTGGTTGTACGTGTTTACTATGTTGTGTCAACTATGTTATGTACGTATTTGTTTATATGTGGTGGGCTGAAGCCAACACTAGGCCTAGTCTTGAGTGTTTTTAACAAACATGCAATAGAACACACTAAATACGTTAATACTCTTTTAATACAAAGACTTTATATACCTTATGGAAGATGAACTTTATATACCTTATGGAAGATGAAAATGTTCTTTGCGAGAAGATTTAATTCTTTTATGGTTCTTATTAAGAATTTGAAATGAGCGTGCTCTTCAAAGATTGTCATTGTTATATTTAATTTTGAGATGTTATTCCTGTTATTTAAGAACCTTGCAAGTTAGGGACTTCTAGATGAATCAAATTACTTCATTAGCAAATGTAGGAGCCGGGGATTTCTACCTAATTGTTCATCATTCATTGTTTGCAAGGACTTATAACACTCTTATAGCATTGCATGCTCAAATGTAAAGGATAAGGATATTAGTAGTTCTTTTAGTGTATAATAAAAAATACAAATAAAAAGATATTGAATTTATTCCCTCTAATATAAATTAAGGCTTTGAAGACATATTAGCTTTGAGCTTTTGAAGTGGGGCATTTGATTTTTTACGCTACAATAGTAGAAGTAATTAGGGTTTTGATATTTAATTGTATGATAAAAAGAAGAGGTGGATATTTTAATTTTGTCTTCATAATGCAGTGGATATTGAGTTGCATCTCATTACCATGATCATTTCCCACTAATGGCTTCATTCGGTATAAATTAAGGCTTTAAGGCTTTGAAGATAGTATAGCTTTGGGTTTTTTAGTGGAAATTACAGTGTTTAACTTCCACAACAACAAAAATATTAGGGGTTTGATTTTTGTTTGTATTATAAAGAAGAAGATGGCTATTATGGATATTATTATTGTTGTTTCACGGAGAATGATACGCCATGTGGCCCATAGTGCATAATAAGACATCACTATGAAAGAGAAGGCATGCCTGCGATTTATAAAAACCAATTCAATTTAATTTCATAAATAAATTAATGCATATTTGTAGTTCAATATTGATTAATCATAACATATCACATATTTTTTCCTCTATGCTACTATTTTCTATGTTACTGACTTCGCGTTTCCTTTAACATATGGTGCAATTGCTGTTAAATTCAATTTTAAATAAACCTAAATCTCTAATGAAATCATATATTAATGCTAGAAAAATTATGAAAGGCTATTTGAAGTTCCACTTGGCAATTTGACCACAATTTCTTTTTTAAAAAAAAGGGTGAGAAACTTAAGTGATAGGACCTCTCTTGTTTAAGCTTTTTTGAAAAAGTCATACTCACTGATTGTAATGACCTTCTCCATATTTATTTTCATCACCATGGGTCCTTGATTGGTTCATAACTTGCTAAATGATTTAGGTATATGAATGGAAATTTAATTTAATAATTTTCAATATGAATTAATTTTTGTATAAATATAAATAATGTAAATATTAGAATTTTAATTTTTAAATATTTTTAGTTTTAAATTATGTCTGGTTTACATTATATAAATCAAATTAATTAATTCTTTTGTTATTATTAAAATATTTAAATAATGATTTTTAATAAAGAATAATATTTAAAAAAATGTAATTTTTCTCTTAACTTATTATCTTTATTATATTTGATTTTAAAAAATCCTGAAATTATTATTAAATTATATGATCTAGATTACAAGTGATATTTTTATATATATGTTTTAGGAGAGCCTTAATTTACTATACACTAGCTTACACACATATATATTCTCAAACTTGAATATAACATGAATTATCATTTGACTTAGTTGTATGACTACTTTATCATGAGTAGGTTTAGTTTTATGCAATAAAATGTAAACTTGTATAAACATAATAAAAAATCTAAAAATCGGTCATGAATAACAATGAATAGTTTTATGTGAATCATATGGAATTTAAAGTGAAACAAAGAACTAGTTATGGTCAAACTGGTATGGAAGACAGCACATGTGCTTGTGTTTAAACTATGTTTGAATGAAGAAAAGATATATATTCTCTTGAGAATAATGTATTTTATATAAAAATAGGATATAGGTTCATATGAACTTTTATGATTGAGAAAATTCAACATAAGGTTTCTAGTGGTCAATTCCTACACATTAGTTAAACACCTATGTAAATATTTATCAGAAAGCTTTGACGCTATTAATAATAAGTTAGGACAATCAATTTAAAAATAGTAGGTTGTGCAATAGACGTGATACTACAATCATCCATTAAATAATTAAGTTTGAGAAATGAAAAATATATTTAATCATAACTTTTAATCATTACCTGAAGGCCTCTACAATATTGAGTAGATTTATGAGCAGTACATCTTACATATTATTAGATGTAAATATTTTTTAATTTCATTTTTATATTATTTTATGTTTGTTTCTAATTGACAAAATTAACATTTCTTTTAGATAAAATAAAATCATATCACATTTAAAATATATAACATATAGATAGTAGTTACATAGGTAATATACGATTTACAATGATCCAAATGTCATTTTCTCTTCATATATCACATTATTTGTTTTTTAACTTCCTTACTAGTCATTTTCATATGTTGTACGCTTGGCATATAATTCCTATATTTTCTTATTGTATTTGCAAATAAGTTGATCATTGAATTATATCTATGCACTTATTACCTAATATTTCATGCATCTTTAATTTCCCCTATACTGATAATTAGCGGATGCATTGCATAATTATATAAGGAAATGCCATCTTTCTCTAGAATAAATCTCCATAACATTTAAACCCTAACTATCATGCCCCATTTCTTATTTATTTCTAGAAAATGTGTAGTGATTATTAATTACTATGCCATTTAGGTCTGTACGCGATATATGGTAACTCACCATGACAAATGCATGCCTAATGCATCCATGTAATAGCTATCCATCTAATATGGCGAATAGCCATGATAGGAACTGAGTATCGTATGACTATGTGAAGAGCGTAGGTGTGTTGTCCCATTTAGCTAGTTTCTGTATCTTTCACAAACCTTAAGCTTGTATAGACATTTCTACCTTGAGAACTAATGAGCATTTTCTGGTTTCCTTGCTACGCTGTAATCGTCTATTTTTCTGTACCGCCATTCAGTGGTAATGACATAAATATACCAACACTATTTTTACCTTTACTTGTGATAGTGCACTATTTATGGTATTGGTATTTATGGTGCCATCACACTATTTCATTTTACTTTCATTTCCACGATGAGGTTCTACACTTGGCCGTTTTGTAATTTAATTTTTCTAAGAAGTGGTGTATCACTTTGAGAACTGGTTTCTTGGCGTTTTCTCCTCTAAAATTGTAAGTCAGTCATCATCTCTAATTTCTATTGCACTTAAAATTGTAGTCGTGTCTTGTTGAATTCATTGGTTCATCTCCAAAGAACCATGTGGCTATAAGGTGACAAAATTCGCTTCTTCCCTTTTGTATGTACTAGTAGATTGCTAATTGTTGATTTTGTACCTGACCTGGCACAATTTCCATTAGAAAAATATTTGCTCTTATGCACTTTTTGAAAGTTTTATATATGCCAAAGAAGAATTATTTTAATTTTAAATTCTTTCCTAACAATTTTACTGCATGTAATTGTCTGTAGCCATAAGGCAATATTTTAAAGGCATCGTCTTTATTTTGCTTTACTTTCTGATAATTTAACTGGATCTTCACTTCATATGTATGCGTATGGATTATTTCATTACATATTCTTTTGGATATGGTTTTCCTACCTACGAGCAACATATTCCATTTGCGACAAAAATGGTGATGAAGAGCAAACTCCATTGACTCGCCTGGAAGGTAATATAATGAAATTCCCTCGCTGGTATTGTGTGTATTATTTGTTTTCTCCAACATCATTCTCATTTTGTTGGTTGTGACATCTACTTCTGGAAGAAATTTGGATACCCTCAAGCCTATCTCTGGGCTATGGAGGTTTGCACCCATCTTCCCATTGCATTTGTAGAATTTCCGTCCGATGATTTTACTGGTATGGTACTTCTCTTAAGTTCACCTTCCAACACCAGTTTTCAGAGTGTCTATTTCAGTGAAGCCATGAATAACTCAGGTATGTTTTGTTCTTTTGTTTGTTTAATGAGTTGTGTAATTATGGCTAATTTTATATTGGGTAGTCTATTACTTTTGTTGATATTTTCTTCTTACTATTTAAATTTTTGCTGTGGGATTTTTTGATGTTCTTTGTAGGTATCTTTACATGGGTTCATAAAGATCCTATAAGCTGTGTGTTCTTGCTCACTATGAAGGGAAATTTATTTGTATGGATGCCTACTGGCTTGATAGTTATATGGCTTTGTATAGTATATATGTGTATTGTATTTATATTACAATTCAATGATCAATTCACTTGATTAACGTGGTAGATGTACTTAGCTCATACTAATACTGCGATGGTTGAAGCAGGATTTCTTGTTCAATTTGTTAAGACTATAAATATCAATTAACTAACAAAGTATTTCTCTAAGTTATGTTTATGGGTGTTCTTTTGAATATGATAATGATTAACACTCTAGTATAATTTTTTATAATTTATTTTCAAAAAATTATTTCATTTAATAATCTAATTTTGATATATTAAAAGTAATATCCATCTATTAAAAATATATCTCTAGTTTTGTATCGAGTGAAGGCATTCCTGCATTATTACCTAATTTCATATAATATCTTTTATCTTCCAACAACCCTATTTTCTAACTATATTTAATCTCACATCAAATTTACTTTTAGAAATACTTAATCATTTCTTTATTGTCATCATGCTCTATGTTGTTCATACGCTAGGTTTAACGGACATTTTACAAAATTAGGATATGACCTGGAAGTGTTGTAAATTGCACTACTTTAACTATCAAAATCTGTTACTCCTAACAGGTAATTATTATTTTCTTATACTCGATAAATAAATAAATAGTTAAAGCTCCATTGTACCACCAATAATGTTGAAATAGTAATAATAAAAAATTTATTAACAAGAGATCATACCTTCATACATAGGTAATGATAGTAATAAAATTTAACCGTCTTCACATTTAAATCTTTCAACCTATACATTAATCACAAGAAATATAAATTCCTATCACTACCAAAGTTGCACCGGATAAACTCTTATGCATGAAAATATATTTGTCTACACCATTTGTACATAAATAATTTCTAATATGATACATATTTTCTACACTAAATTGTATCATTACTTCAATAGAAAATAGCATATCGTGTTTATACTTAACCTAATTACCATTTTTTAACTAATCCATTCGCTAATACCACAATATGCAATACCTATTACATCAACAAAATAAATCTCATAGAATTTCGCAAAGAAGATAAAATCGCCTAATGAGTACACTACCCCCAACCATGATTAATACACCGGTTCCCCAATCAAGATTAATATCAAGTAATATCACCTAGGAGCTAATGACACTTTCATCTCCTCCCCTAGGTGTTTTATACCTTTTCTTCCTTAATTAACTTTCTTCCTGTTAGCATTATCCTTTATGAGTACTGTTATTAAACTTCTTTTTTATCTTTAGGGTTCTTTATCCTTCAGTATCTTTGATTTTCTGCAACTAGTATATTTATTAACTTGGATATTTGTCTCCCTTGCATTTAAATTTATTTTTTAGAAACATCTGTTGTCACTTTGGAATATTTATCTCACTCTTATCTATATGATTTAGCAAGTTAAATTATCTTTAGTTAAGTGGTGTCTCATTTCAAGTAATTTTCAGTTTCCATTAATTTATAACTGTAATTGTTGATTTCATAACCATATGTTGTTCATTTGTAGTTATGGAATCACCATTAAATCAACATAGTTTAATTCTGGAAAAATATAAAAATGGTGTTTTAAAAAACATAGGATATCACATCTTCACCACTTGCAACTATATTTTCTCGATGTTTTAGTTTCTAATTTCTTCTCTGGAAAATTTTTTGGATAGTTTTCAGAAGAATGGCATCTTCGCTCCCATGTAGCCTCTTTGGTAGTAAAGTTCACACCATTGCACTTTAATATGAAAAAATATATATTTCCAGAGCTGAGTCTTTCTCTAGAATATAGAGATGTGTAGAGGGAGTCTTTTTTGAATTCTGGCCTATATAATTTTCCCATGCATGTGAGAACTATCATGTATGTATTTCTTATGACAGAAAAAAGTAAAGAATCATGAAAAACATTATGAATTTTTAATGCGAGTGGGTAAATCTAATTGATAAGCTGCGGGTCAGCCTGGTCAACCTGAGTCCTAAGCTTCCAAAATTGTCACAAGATTGTGGTGTAATTTTGAGTAGGTACCAGCATCTATAAATATGCTTTTCTTTGGTTTTGGTGACCCTTGTATTTTGAATGTTGCAACTCCAGGGCTAATATACTTCCCTTTACCAGCCAGGGTTCTTAAAAAATTGAAGGTGAAAGTCATATACCTGGATATGATACTCATGTGTCTCTTCGTTCTATTGAGGTATTTATTTCTGGTTACAGTGAAGTCTTCACACTTCTGGTTCAAGACTAGAACTACCATTAACAAAACCATTACTTTGTGCCATCAAATGACTATTCTAAAGCAAGAAAAATACATCTAGCTATTCTGCAAGAAATAGATTTATGATTTAGCTTTCAAAAAAATAGAAATAAACTGAGTATCTTCCTTAAAGGTAAATGGTTAGATTTAGAACTAGAAGGAAGGTCTTCTGATTATCTTCCATTTAACCAATATTATTGGAAGTGACCAAGCCACTTAATCACCATCTACTTTTAGCAAGAAAAAGACCATAATAGCAATTTTAAATGTGAAAGAGAGACTTAATAAGGATAAATAGGTGGCCGATTCTAACCTCTTGATGCCTAGTGGCTTTCATCATCCTGACCCTACCAAGTGTCATCCTCTAAACTTAGTCTTCATGCATATCTTTCAAAGCATTAATGAACCTCTAACTTCACAAGGAAGAGTGTGGGTTATACAGAGGGTAAAATCCATCATTCTATTCTTCTTCCTACTTACTAATTTCTACTCATCTTGGTTTTCAGTCACTAAGTCCCAATAAGGGTGGACTAAGTTCAAACTAGAGCCTTGAATGATACGCTTTGCATGACTCTTGTATGGTAGTGCTGCTTCCTAAGAAATTCTCAGCAATCTTTTATGTGGTAGTCCATGTTTATGAGGTAGTGGGGAGGCTCATTTGTTCAGCTATCATGACCCAGCCATTATGCATTCATCTCCCAAAAACCTAGAAGCATCATCAAAATGAAGCCCTTGGTTTGTACTTGTGTGTTGAGTAATTTTCTGGGAGTGCATCATCCTTTTCTGTCTTTAGATGGTTTTTTGATGATGCCCCTCTGACTAAATATTTTCCCTAATATGTATAGGCTCCCCTATTTCTCTCCCTCATAATATCTTACTTATTGTGCTCTGTTACCTGCGTTAACCATCTATGAGGCTAATTCCTTCAGCAGCATGTATACATTCTGCGATTATGGTCCCAAATGTTCAAGTTTTCCAACAAAATATTGTGCATGTAGAATTCCTACCATATTTCCTTGTGCCATACTTAAGTAGTTGCAAAATTTCAATGAATTCTCATTAATTGAAAAAGGTAAGGAACCATGAGAGGCTAGTCGTATGATTTTAGATAGGATCATTTTTTCTTTGAGGTAGAGTGCATAGGGTATGATGGGTTATCTATGTTTAATGGCCTCCATGCAAATCTTCCATGGTGGCCATTTCTTTTCTTTTTGTTGAAGTTGATATTGCAATCTTGAATTCTATGCTTGGGCTTCCTAGTGCTCTTCAACATGAATATTTGATCTATTGTATCAAAAAATCAACGGTCGCTTTTCCTCCATGATCCTATATCATGCTGCCTCTGCGGGGTATATGGATGGTATCCCTGAGATGCGCCATCGGATGCACTTGGTGGAAAGGAGAATGCAGGAGATGATAGGGTAGTGGATGGAGACATCCATTCTGGTGATATGTTCTTCTTGACTTGGGCTTCCAAGCATGAAGGAAGGATCTTCATGCAACACATAGTTCATTCCTCTTCTATGGATGCATACCAAACCACTGGAGGATACTCATTTATGGACCCATGTGTCATCTTACTTCCGGCCTTATGGTAAGATTTTTAATTATTGATTGGCTAACACAATAATTTCATGATCTTAACATTACTGCTCTGGAATTGCATTTCTCCTGAGAGAACCCAAGTTTTTCATATTGTTCCATGATCAAAATTGGGCCCAATATATGTGAGCGTGTCCATGTTTTCATCACGGCATTAGGCAAATGTTTTTATCATTACATGTATGTTTATTTTTGCACCCAACCATTTACTATATGATGACATGCATGATTGACCATGTACCAAAAACATTTTCCATGTAATTTAAAATGAGTTTGTAAGTGTGTTGTACATCCTTAGGAGGCTATTGGTATCTTGAAGAGCACCACGTGAAGCCATCGATGTCTCCTTCATTCTTGTGCGATCAAACCTTTTTTGCTAATATTGTTCTTTTTGAGAGCATGATTGAGAATTGACACATGAGTTGGATGTGTCCTTAAGGAAGACAATAATTCCACATTGTGTGTTCTATTTGGAGCATCGGGAGGAGACTAACATCCAACATAATACACATTTGTTTTCTTTTGAAATTTAGACCATAATTTATAGCCATTCACTCTATCAACCATGAGCAAGTGTTTGATCATGTATTGTTATTTAGAATATGCAACCATTATTCATTAGTAGATGTGATGATTTTTATATTACTTTCCATGCTAATTTTTGAAGTTCACAGGTGGATGGTATGTTGTCTCTTGAGACATTGTTTACTGTCATCGTCATCATGTAAAAACCTTGACACTTCCCATTTGGATACTCTGTGATGACCATGTCTATTCACCATGGATGAAATGTTTGGGCCTTGTTCTCCAATGTTGGAAGGAAGTCCTTGGAGATTGTTCAATTTTTCATAAAGCCCATAATTTATAACTTTGAGATAATAACACGGTCTACACTTATCACAAGTGGAGAGGAGGATAGCGTGGGGTAGGCTATGATTCTTACCATATGAAAATTTTAGGCCCACCTTCATTTGGAGCTCAAGTTTGAATTGAGATTTCCATGAGTTGCCATGTTGGAGGAGTAACTCACTTTGTGGATGATATATTTGGAGACAGGAGATTCATATGTGGATGGTAAATCCCAATTCATGTCAAATATCATGCCTCAAAAGGCTCGCCATTTAATTTTGCCTCATAGATGTTTATTTCTTACATGATAGCTATTTGGGGATGCTCTGAAAATAGTTTGCATATGTTGGAGGGAAAACTTGGAGATATATTGATGAGACCTTTACTTGATCCTTGGAGGATTTTTTTATCTTATGTAGTTTTTGAGGGACAAACAGCAGTTGGGAGTGGAGGAGTATACAATATTCCACTTTAGCATGCGACTAAATGGAATATTATTTTGTTGTTTTCACTTCGGAAATGAATAAATGGGTAAATTGCATATAATTCAGAAATAGGATTAAATCCCTCTTCGTATAAAGGGAGATAAGATCGGTGGTGGAGTTGGATTTCACACCCTCATGTGTGAAAGAGGACATTTGCATAAAGACGAGTCCAAGTTGTTAAGAACGAAATAAGCCGCGATAGGTGGAGATGTCTTGTGGGGCGGCGGTGAAAGGAGAATTTTCCTTCATAAAGCCTAAGCAGGTGGGACCCATGGAGAGGGAGCTTGCATTTGTTTAAAAGGAGGGCAGAGGCATCCATTGTAACTCATGCTTATGATTAGTTGTTCTTGGTTTTAGCCATATTCGCGGTCTCTGTTGTTTGTGATTTTTTGGTGTTGTTTAGCATAAAGAATTCCTCTTTGATTCATTCTCTTTCTTAGAGGGCCTCTCGAGGATTTCACTTTATCTCTCCACATTCATACTCGAGGAGCAAGCCACTCCTTCAACTACAACGTTATTACGCTAATTATAACATTGTATTGCGGTGTTCCGATGGAAGTTCCAAAACACCATTTCTTGGCAGCTTGCTCTTCGAGAGAGAGAGACTTATTTCCTTTGGGAGATCGATGAGGAGGACTCATAACATATTCGAGATCTTGGGTGGCCTTACATTTATTCCACCTACGGCGTAGTATCCTTTATTATTATTTTATTTTCATAGTACATTTAGAGGGTTTGCAATGTTGATTGAATGTGAAGATCTTGAGTGATAGGATCATCTTTCATGATCCATTAGAGAGATATACTCCATATTGTGCATCATCTTTAACTATCTCATCTAGTTCCAATTCTCGGTGCATTGCTCATAACGACTCCGACATTTAGAGTTTTTCCATTTTGTATATTTCGAGACAATCCTTCTAAGGATTGTTGTATTAATGTTTATGGGGTTGAGAACTTTCTCTGCATTTCTTGAAATATATATTGTTATATGTTGTATTATCATTGACATATTTACGGTGTCTCCTAAACTTTACTAGGTCATAGCCTGAACATTACGAGTGTAGCAGTATGGCTACATTTCATGTATATGATCTATTAGAGCTTGTATTTTCAATCTGTGATGACACAAGTCAGGTGGATATCATTGGCCACCCACCTATTCCATTGGACCAGCACCATCAATTCTTGCGACTTTCACATTAAGCACAACTTTATTATTTTTAGCGAGGTTTCGGGTCTCCTCCTAAGCCATTTTGGGAGCAATATTCGGTGAATGCGTGCTTCCACCTATTGTTTGAACCTCCCATCTCCCGATTCTTTCAATGTTTCGATCTTAAACGCAGCACTATTTTAGCAGTTTTACTGAGTCCAAGCAGAAACGTTTGGGCCTAAATGATATTTTTGAGTCCAAGCTTAGGCCGTTTTGTGAGCTCTGTCAGTATTTTTGGGTATTTTTATGGTGGATCATCCAATTAGATCTCTGAATGTGTTCACTTGAATGTAGATCTTTCTAACGAGCTATTGGCGTCAATAAATGGATATGAAGTTGCATGAAGTTGAACCACACCAATTTCACCAAATGGCGCCACAGTTTTGGCGCCTCTGTCTCCTACGATTGGAATTTGGATGTTTGAATTCCCCATTGTTTCTCAACGATAAATAGGCCTAAACCTCATGCAACATAATTCAGTATGTGTACATCTCTCTTCTCGGAGATAGCTACGTACAAGGGTATTTTGTTTTCATTATGTCTGTAAGCATATTTTTGTTATTTGATATTAATGAAATGACGCATTATTTCCATTGCATCTCTATTTTTATGGTTATTTCTGTATTTTGTTGCATTCCTGCATAAATCCGGATCAGTGGTATCAGCGGGGGTCTGCCCTTTCTTTGTTTTTCTTTGCATGTCCCCAACGCGGTCAGGGTATAAGGAGTTAGGGCTCTATCTGGTTGAACCCTTGCAAGATCAGCCTCGCAAACCCCGACGACCTCCCATGGCGGAAGAAAAGAAAGACGAGGGAGCAGGAGATCCTATCAAAATACTGCTCGAGGAGGCCCTCGAGAAACAAAGGAACGCGATGATGGATAACTTTGCTCAAATCCTTCAACGACTGCCCACATATGGCACATCTGCATCCAACAACCACTCTGGAGGTGCCACTCCCTTCAAGGTACAGGCAAACTTTGACATTCCTATATTTGAAGGAAAAATAGATGCAGACGCTGTAGACAGATGGTTAAATTTGTTGGAAGGGTATTTCTCGGTCCATGACTTCTCTGACCGAGAAAAGATTATTTTTGCACTCCTCAAAGCCGCCCCCCATGTCAAAGACTGGTGGGAAACCTACCGTGAGCAAGAGGGCGAAGGGGAATCCTCTCTGTTCTCGACCACACCCACTTGGAATTCGTTCCGAGACGGCATCAAGGAACAATATTACCCCGTGGGGAGCTATGAGGACAAATACATCCAATGGACCACGCTGCGGCAACAAAAGGATCAAGATGTGCACGAACTGACGAATCTGTTCCATACCCTGCGCACAAAGTTGGGTATTAAAGATTCGGAGAGACATTTGGTGCTCAAGTACCGTGGCTGTCTGCACAAACACATTCAGGAGGAAATGGAGTTCCTCGACATTACATCGCTTGGCACGGCATATCGCTATGCCGCCAAGATCGAGCAGAAATTTAAGCAGAAGAAGCGAGACTTTGGATCTGCAAATCCGAAAGGTGCCCCCGAATCGAAGAACAAGGGGCAAGGCCAAAGAAATGTGACTCAGAACAACACCAAAAATCCAAAGAAGGACATAGGGAAGTGGTGTGAATTTCATAACAGCCCCACTCACAGCACAAACGAGTGTCGGGCCAAACAGTCTTTGGTGGCCGAACTAAAGGCACCCGAATCAGATGCATTTTCTGATCCTGAGTTAGAACTAGACAAAGGCAATGACAAAGGGAAGCAGATCATTGATGCGGATCCCAGTGCCATTGTTGCCACCACCAAGATCCAGAAGGAGGGTCCAGAGGATCCAGAGGAGGGGGAGAGTCTCTTCCAGTCGCAGATGTGGGTAAAGGGTTCTCCGCTGCAATTTATCGTCGATAGCGGAAGCCAAAAGAACCTCATCTCAGCAGAGGTCATGAAGCGACTCGGCCTACTGACCATAGCCCACCCGCAGCCGTATACCATCGGGTGGCTCCACCCAGGGAGAGATCTCCGCATTCGCCAGCAATGCCGCCTTCCGTACAGTATCAAGCCATTCACGGATGAGGTATTGTGTGATGTTGCTCCTCTTGATGTAGCTGATGTATTATTGGGCCAACCATACTTATGGAGGCGACATGCTGTGTATGAGTCTAGGCCTCGTGTTGTTATTATTACTTTGGGAAATAACTTGTACAAGATATCGAAGGTAGTACCACCTCCTGTCATCTCTTTGACTACTGCAAAACAACGCAGTAAGATCATTTCCCAAACCAGGAAATTCATTTTCCTTACGACTCACTCACAGGGAAAGAAGAATATTGTGGCCACAACCTTGAAATAGGGCTCCCTTGCACGGCTGCAGCAGATGGACAAATACGATGACAATTTCTCCTCGCTCATAGAGGTTCCTCTACACTATCAGGACAAGCACTCCATTGATCTGACTCCCAACGCACCACCGCCTGATGTTGCCATACATCCTGCAACTACACATACATAATCCAAACATGTACTTTCTAAGGCTGATAAAGAAAACAAATTTACTAAATGCATCCACCATACTCAGTTAAACAGAATTTGCCTCATCTCATTGAGGATCTCAATGCAATGGGGACCATTTCTTCCTAAGGAAGGAGGAATGATCCAGGTGGATATCGGTGGCCACCCACCTATTCCATTTGGACCAGCACCATCAATTCTTGCAGCTTTTCACATTCAGCACAACTTACTATTTTTAGCACGTTTTCAGGTCCTCCACTCTCGGAGCCATTTTGGGGGCTTAATAATCCAGGTGGATACTAGTGGCCACCCACCTATTCCGTTTGAACCCCCATCTCCAGTTCTTTCAGTTTTTCAGTTTCAGCATAACTTACTATTTTTAGCAGTTTTTCTGGTCTTGAACTTCCGGAGCCATTTTGAGGCCCTAAACGACGTTTTTTGGTATCATTTTACCAATGAATTGGATCGTCCAATTCCTCTCGAAATTTACGGTCCTCGGATAGATCTTTCTAACGAGCTATTGAGCGTGTCAAACGGAGATCAGATGCCAAAGTTACGCCCCCGAGAAGTTGAACAACCAATTTACCCAAACGGGCGCCCACAGTTTTGGCGCCTCATCTCCTATAGTTAGGTTTTTGGAAGTTTTGGATTCTACATTGTTTCTCAACAATAAATAAGCCCTCGAGCCTCATTATAACACAGTTCAGAGGGTTGTAGCTGCCACATCTCTTCTCAGAGATAGCTACGAGCACCCTAGCTATTTTATTTTCATTATGTCTGTAAGCATATTTCTGTTATTTGATATTAATGAAATGACGCATTATTTCCACTGCATCTCTACGTTTATGGTTATTTTTGTATTCTGTTTCATTCCTTCATAAATCCAGATCAGACTCTTTCGTCAAGGAATTGTACTCTCTTGCTACTATATTATAAATTTTTTGGCTACCTACATCTTCATGTATTCAGGCTCATAAAAATAACGTTGTTACTCTATCCCTTGTTCATACATAGTTGCAGTCCCTTCATTGGGCACTTTTTCAAGACAATTAGGTGTGGGAGATCTGTTCAACCCACCTAGAGTGATTTGTTTGGAACCTCCTCTTGAATTTCAGTCATAGATACATTGATCTAAGAGATCCAGGTCTTGGTTTCAAATCCTCTAGGAGACATTCCTGAAAAATGCATTTTTCAGGCATCCCTTGCTCATAGTTCCCATTTTGGAATATTACACCTAGCCTAGCCTAGCTTACCAGGCCTAAAATAGCCTACCCTATACTAATGTAACCTACCTTATCCTAACTTTGCGTAGCCTAACATACCCAACCGTAGCATAGCCTAACATAGCCAACCCCAACATACCCTGGCCTAGCCTAGCCTAACCTATCCTATCCTAACATAGCCTAGCCTAACCTAAACTAACCTAACCTAGGCCTACCTAAACTAACCTAGCCTAACCCTGCCTAACCAAGCTTAACCTAGCCTAGCCTAACCTAGCCTAACCTAACCTAACCTATCCTAACCTAACCTAGACTAACCTAGCCTTGCCTAGCCTAGCCTAGCGTCGCTTAGCCTAGCCTAGCCTAGCCTAGCCTCGGTTAACCTAGCCTTGCCTAGCCTAGCCCAGCCTAGGCTTGCCTAGCCTAGCATAAACTTGGCTAACCTAGCCTAGCCTAGCCTAACCTAGCCTAGCCTAGCCTAGTCTGGCTTAGCCTAACCTCGCCTAGCCTCGCCTAGCCTAGCATTGCCTAGCCCAACCTAGCCTAACATAACATAACCCACCATAACCTACCCTACCCTACCCTACCGTGACGTAGCCTAGCCTACCCTAACCTAACATAACCTAACCTAACCTAGCTTAACCTAACCTAACTTAGCCTAACCTAGCCTAGCCTAACCTAACCTTACCTAGCCTAGCCTCACCCAACCTTGCCCAACCTAACCTAACCTATCCTAGCCTAACCTAACCTTACCTAGCCTAGCGTAGCCCAACCTAGCCTAACCTAACCGAGCCTAGCCTAGCCCACCCTATCCTAGCCCACCCTAGACCATCCTATCCTAGCCTAGCCTAAGATAGCCTATCCTAGCCTAGCCTAACCTACCTTCCCCTACCCTACCCTACCCTAGCTTAGCCTACTCTATCCTAGCTTAGGGTAGCCTACCCTAGACTACCCTAGCCTAGCCTACCCTAGCCTAACCTAACCTAAGCTCCCCTAGCCTACCCTACCCTTCTCTACCTTAAACTAGCCTAGCCTAGCCTAGCCTAGCCTAGCCTAACCTATCCTAGCCTAGCCTACCCTATGCTAGCCTAGCCTACACTACCCTGACCCACCATAGCCTAACCTAGCATAGCCTAACCTACCCTAACCTACCCTACCCTAGCTTATCCTAGCCTAACCTACCCTTACCTACCCTACCCTATCCTACCCTATCCTAGCCTAACCTACCCTAATCTATCCTACCCTATTCTAGCCTACCCTACCCTACCCTAACCTAGCCTACACTACCCTACCCTAGCCTTGCCTAACCTACCCTATCCTAGCATAGCCTAGCCCAGCCTACCCCTAACCTAACCTATCGTTACCTAACCTAACCTATACTATCCTAACCTACGTAGCTTAACCTAACCTAGCTTAGCCTAGCCTAATCTAGCCTAAGCTAGCCTAGCCTAGCCTAATGTATCCTAACCTAAACTAAACTAAGCTAAACTAACCTATCCTAACCTATCTAGCCTAACCTACCCTAGCCTAGACTAGCCTAGCCAAGCCTAACCTAACCTAGCCTAGCTTATCTTAGCCTAAACTATCCTAGCCTAATCAATCTCATCCTAACCTAACCTAGCCTATCTTATCCTAGCCTAACCTAGCCTAGCCTAGTTTATCCTATCTTATCCTATCATATCCTAACCTGACCTAGCGTAACCTAACCTAGCCTAGCCTAGCCTAGCCTAACCTAACCTAACCTAACATGGCCTAGCATAGCCTAACCTAACCTAGCCTAACCTATCTTATCCTAACCTAGCCTATCTTATCGTGGCCCAACCTAGACTATGCTAATCTATCCTACCCTAACCTAACCTAACCTAACGTAACCTAGCCTACCCTATTCTAGCCTATCCTATCCTAGCCTATCCTATCCTAAGCTAACCTAACCTAACCTAACATAGCCTAGCCTAACTGAGCCTAACTTAAGCTAACATAGCCTAGCCTAGCCTAACCTAACCTAACCTAACCTAACCTAGGCTAACCTAGCCTAGCCTAACATACCCTAGCCTAACATAGTGTACTCTTACCTAGCCTAGCTTAACATAGTCTAACCTATCCTAGCCTAGCCTATCCTAGCCTAGCCTATCCTAGCCTAGCCTAAGATACCCTAACCTACCCTATCTTGAACTAACCTAGCCTAACCTAGTCTATCCTACACTATAGTAGCCTAACCTAGCCTCCCCTAGCCTAGCCTAGCTTAACTTAGCCTCCCCTAGCCTAGCTTAACCTACCCTAGTCTAACCTAGCCTACTCTAGCCTACCCTAGCATACACTAGCCTAACCTACTCTAACCTAACCTATCCTAGTCTAGTCTAGCCTACCCTAAGCTACTCTTGCCCATTCTAGCCTAACCTAGCCTATTCTAACTTACCTTAGTCTATCCTTTAGTAGCTTAGGCTAGGCTACTCAAGCTTATGGTACTTTACTCTATATCAGAATATTAGTGAAGAAATCATTCAAAAAATAAATTAATTAAAACCTATTAATAAAAGTTTAAATATAAGAAAACTTCTTTAAAGTAATTTAAATGTATGAAAATACAATTTAAAATACAGTGAATTTAACCAAAGTAATAATGTGAAAATAAAATCTAACATAAATTATAAGACAAATGAAAAACATATTTGTAAATCATAAAAACATAATTGAAAATCATTTTAAGAAATACAGTAATCTCATCTAAATCATCTAATCTCATAGAGTAAGAAATTAAAATAAGGCCCAAACTCTATCTTAATTAAAAAAAGGCCCAAACCCTATCAATCAAATCTTTTAATAACATGGTTAATCCTACAATTAATCTCATAAATCTATACATCAATGGAAAAAAAAAATAGAAAACTATACATCAATGGAAAAAAAAAGAATAGAGATCATGTTTGTGTACTACCAGAATTCTTAGAAATTTATCATAAAAATATGCAATATAAATGAATATTTCGCACTTGGAAGAAATACAAAAATTGCATCCTACTAGAAAACGAATCGAAACAGAGAAAAAGAATCAAATCAAAGAGCCATAGAGAACCTGATAAATAGATTTGCATCGGTGGAAGCAGCGCAGCTCGATTTCGATGTCGCGTACGAAAGGCATATACAGTCGATACTTTGTCTCCGCAAATTCCCAATGCAAGCATCACCGCCTGCATTCCACAGGGGTAATGGAACATGGGGACTTCGTGCGCCGCGCTTCATTCGTCCAGATTCTTTCTGGTGGATTCTTCGTGACAACACTGAAAGCATACTGCTACATATTGCACACATCCATATCCCACACATCCATAAGAGATTTGATTTGATATTTGATAGATCTAACAAAGAAATATCTAAATTATAACCAAGAAATTTGAGACAAAGAGATTACAACTGGCTGAAATGAATTAAAAAGAAACTATGGCGAGCCCAGGAAACCATAAAAAAAATGGAATAATAGAACAGAGATGAATAAACTGGGTTTTACTAATAAAACTGAGATGAATAGATTGGGTTTAGACACCGAAAATAGAGTTTTAATAAATGTACAAAGCACATTAACAATTCTATTAATCTAAAATTATAAAACCACTTTGAATGAAGAAAAGACTACATATAATTTATTAAAAAGAAGCCTATACTTCAAGAAATACAAAAAAACCGAGGTGAAATGACTTTTCAACTAGCTGAACTAGGTTTCTTTAGGGCCTTATTTACATCCAATGATCCAATTTTTTGTAATCTTATCTTGTCGTGGGAGACCCTGCATATTGAATTGGACAGACATCAGCTTAAAAGAAAGCAATTAAAAGCAGGTGCAAACCTTATCCTGATTAAAAGAAGGTGCAAACCCTATCAATCAAATCTTTTAATAATATGATTAATCCGAAAATTAATCTCAAAAACTATACATTAATGGAAACAAGAAAATTAATCTCATAAAACTATACATTAATGGAAACAAGAATAGAGATCATGTTTGTGTGCTACCATATTTCTTAGAAATTGATCATAAAAATATGCAATATAAATGAATATTTCACAAAACCCAGAAATCCAAAAAAGGCACCAACTAGAAAACGAATCGAATCAAAGAGCCAGAGAGAACCTCATAAATAGATTTACACCAGTGGAAGCAGCTCGATGTCGCCCTCACTTAGGAAAGGTGTATACAATCGATACTTTGCCTCCGCAAATCCCTGCGCTGCATTCCACAGGAGTAATGGAACATGGGGACTTCTGGTGGATTATTTGTGACAACAGTCAAAGCATACTACTCCATATTGCATGCATCCATAAGATGATTAGATTGATGTGGTGAGTGCCAATGGCCAGATCCTCCTCCCAGCACCGAAGGGCATCATCTTAATTCTATTCACTCTCGTAATGTCAATGTCCTTCTCGTTAGTCCAGGAAGCGCTGGGGTCGAAACTCCCCATCCCCACACTGTAGAACTCCACGTTGGCCTTCGCGGGGATGTAGTCACAGTGTGACATGAAACATTTGCAGGCTGTCCTTCACCAAGTAGGGGAGGATGCATTCGCACAGTCTCCTTCACCAAGTCGTTGAAAAAAAACGTTATTTCTGTGTCCAGCTTTGCAGAGGAGAATCAAAAGTAATTTAACTTGTGAACATCATAATCAAAATCCTCATTATATAACTCTGACTCGCAGCTTTTTTAATCAACGGCTAATTTGTGAGTGGCTGTGCCACGTCCTCCCTAGCCGTTTGGTTTCTAGCCGTTTGAAGGGATAGCAGCACATCATTTCTACATGTTTGGATTTTTTTGTTCATTGTTAAAAGGAATATAACAATCCACTTTCTAATATTGTTTTCATAACTACATTCTATCCACTTACATGGTCATCAACATCAATTATGGTGATGGGATAAGGTAGGTAGTTATTATGAAGTCACTGAACAAACCATGGAAATGCTTAGGGTTATTTTTAGAATATAAGAGAATTATTAAAAAATTATAATATTTATATTAAAATTATAATATTTCTTTTAAAAGATAATGGTAAGAGTTGTTGCATATGTTGATAGCGACACAAGAATAAAGTTATTGAAATGTAAAATAGCATTACATTGTACTTAAGCATAATAGATTTAATAATATTACAATTTTATTATTTAGTTCTAATTAAGATATATTTGTTTTAAATAATATATGAATTTTTTAGTTTAAATATTATAAAAACAAACTAATATGGTCATTAAATTTAATACAAAGCGGATTAAAATAATAAGTTTAAGGTTATATTGAAGACGAAGATACCCTTCAATTTGTTTTAAAGACGAAGATACCTAATTATTTCATAGGTTCATTTGTAAAATTTTGAGTACAATGCTTATTATTTTATTATTTTATAAATATTTTGAATATTATATTTATTATTTTATACCTATTCCAGAGCTATTATTTTCACTTTCTCCATTATTTAACATATTTACATGAGAAGGGAATACTTGTGAATCTATTTGTCATAGAGCTAACATTCTTCACTTGAATTCCATTTTTCTTGTTCTTGTTACTTCAACTCACCTTATTCTTATATTTGGTTTTCTGACTTGTGTATTTTTATCAATTAGAAAATGTAGAAATGAAGGGGTTTTTAATTAGAGCAATCTCAAGTATTCCTAGGGGAGGATGCATTTGCACGGTCTCTTTCACCAAGTCGTTTAAAATAAACGTTATTTATGTGTCCAGCTTTGCAGAGGAGAATCAAAAGTAATTTAACTTGTGAACATCATAATCAAAATCCTCATTATATAACTCTGCCTCGCAGCTTTTTTAATCAACGGCTAATTTGTGAGTGGCTGTGCCACGTCCTCCCTAGCCGTTTGGTTTCTAGCCGTTTGAAGGGATAGCAGCACATCATTTCTACCTGTTTGGGATTTTTGTTCATTGTTAAAAGTTGCGAGTTGGTAAAGAGTTATTTTAAAAGATAATGGTAAGAGTTGTTGCATATGTTGATAGGGACACAAGAATAAAGTTATTGAAATGTAAAATAGCATTACATTGTACTTAAGCATAATAGATTTAATAATATTATAATTTTATTATTTAGTTCTAATTAAAATATATTTGTTTTAAATAATATATGAACTTTTTAGTTTAAATATTATAAAAACAAACTAATATGGTCATTAAATTTAATACAAAGCGGATTAAAATAATAAATTTAAGGTTATATTGATTATAGATAGAAAAGAAAATTAAAATAATAAGACCTAAGTTTAATAGATTATGGACCATAGATATTAAGGATTATGTATGATATGTATTTGTTATAACTATATTATTACTAAAACAAAGTACCTCCAATTGTGTTAGGAATGGTTTTATAAAGCTTACTATATGAAAAATTGTGTCACAACTTTGTATGATAATATTGTGAATTTTTAAGGAATTTTTATTGAACAACTCCATACTCACTGATTGTAATGACCTCGACAATGTTATTTTAGTGACACCACCATCAGTCCTTGATTGGTTCCATAACACTAAAATCGGTACAAAGTATAGATACAATTTAATTTAATAATTTCAATATGAATTAATTTTTGTATAAACATAAATATTAAATTTTAAATATTAATTTTTAAATATTTTTAGTCTAAATTAAGTCGGGTTTACATTATATAAATCAAATTAATTAATTCTTTTATTATTATTAAAATATTTAAATAATAATTTTTTTTTTATAAATAAGAATAATATTTAAAAAAAATCATAATTTTATAATAACTTATTATTTTTATTATGTTTTGAAGTTTTTAAAATCCTACCAAATTACTATTAAAATTAGATGATCTAGATTACAAGTGATATTTTTATCATATGTTTAGGGAGAATACATAATTTTATCTCACACATACACACACACACATATTCTCAAAGTTGAACACTAACATGAATTAGGTGACTTAGTTGACAACTACTTGCTATCCATGAGTGAGTTTAGTTTTATGCAAGAACATAAAAAGCTTGTAAACATAATAAAATAAATCAAAATCAGTCATGAATAAAAATGAATATATTAGTTGTTTACAATTACATATAGGCAGATTTTGGATGCATCAAAGTAAATTAAAATGATAAATAAAATAATATTCCCATATTATCTTCCACCGAAAATATAGTATCCAATTTTTCATTTGAACAATATGTATTGGTAAATTACTTTAATAAATAGATGTTATTTTAGTGATAAAATTACCTTCGCTCATAAAACCCTAGTAATGAACAATAACAATAAAATTCCTATCAATAACATGTAACAGATTGTACAATATAGATAATCCATGAAGGAAATAAATTCAGAGTGCTTTCACTTGGATTAATTACAAAGATAGAAGTGGACCAATTTCCCCAAGCTGGGATCCGTCTGAATATTGCCTTTGTATTAGAATTATGCAGCATCCACACCACGTGCTCGAACCTGGCAACCTTGCAGGGGATTGAAAATTTGCCCTTCAATCACTCAATGATATGTACTAGTAAAAAATAGACACTTATCAAATATCCTCTTGGCAACACACATGATAGCCCATCGTTAAGTGCTTCATTTACTTGCAAACAATCCCTTTTTAATAAAAAATTATTAATTAAATATAATAATAACATAAAACATTTTAGTCCAATAAAATATTAATCACCAATTTAATAAAAATTGAAAATTATCCTCCGATATAAATCACGATTAATTAAATAGAATGCATTATAAAGATAACGATGTCTTATCTTAAGACATGAATTAACAACATATAAATTATTTATTTTATTGGTTAAATGGAATGCATAATGAATATTACATGATATAACATATATAAATAGAGGGTTGAATATATATGAATGATTAATATTAATTAAATAAATTAAATAGAATGCATTATAAATATAACAATGTCTTAGGTTAAGAAATGAATTAACAACATATAAATTATTTATTTTATAAGTTAAATGGAATGCATCATGAATATTACATGATATAACATATATAGATATAGGGTTGAATATATATGAATAATTAATATTAATTAAATAAATATATATTATTTAAAATTATATAAATAAAAAAGTTAATATTAAATAGATATGAAGTAAATGTATTACAATAATAAAATAAATAATTAAATATATAATAAGATCTTTGGTTAGCATAAATCTATTTTGAAGAGAAGTGTATTTCACAATGAAATTAAGAAATATATATGAGGCAATTAAGAAATATATATGAGGTATTAATACGATTATCAAAGGATTTATTATATCTTATGAGGATTGTTTTTTTAAGTCTCTAAAATTTATTAAATAAAAAAAACTAGACACCATTGATAATGTGAAGGCTAAGATTCAGGATAAGGAGGGCATCCCTCCTGACCAGCAGAGGCTGATTTTTGTTCATAAGTAGCTGGAAGATGGACTTACTCTGGCTGATTATAACATTGAGAAGTAATCTAATCTGCATCTGGTGCTCTGTCTTTCTCGTGATGATTTGTCGAAGTGAAAGTTATGTTGGTATTTTGTGATGCCTATTAGGGTATGAATAGAAGGTGCTTTTGTATGTGTAGTTGTCTATGTTTACTGTGTTGTATGTGTGGTTGTCTTTGTTTACTGTGTTGTGTTGACTATATTATCGTGTGTATTTGTGGTGGTGATTCCTCGAAGTGAAAGTTATGTTGGTCTTTTGTGATACCTATTAAGGTATGAATAGAAGGTGCTTTTGTATGTGTAGTTGTCTGTGTCTACTGTGCTCTTTGTGTGGTTGTCTGTGTTTACTATGTTTTTTCAACTATATTATCGTGCATATTTGTGTATATGTGGTGGGCTGAAGCCAACACTAGGCCTAGTACTGCAGTGTTTTTGCTCGGCACTGCAATAGAACTTTTTCAATCGTTAATACTCTTTTAATACAAAGACTTTATATACCTTATGGAAGATGAACTTTATATACCTTATGGAAGATGAAAATGTTCTTTGCAGAAGATTTAATTATTTTTATGGTTCTTATTCAACAATTTTAAATGAGCGTGCTCTTTAAAGATTGTCAGTGTTGTTATATTTAATTTTGAGATATTATTCCTCTGTCATTTAGACACTTGCAAGTTTAGGACTTCTAGATGAATCAAATTACTTCATTAGCAAAATGCAGGAAGAAGGGTTTCTACCTAATTGTTCATCATTCATTTTTTGTAAGGACTTATAACACTCTTATAGCATTGCATGCTCAAATTGCTAAAAAGGATAAAAGGATAATAGTAGTTCTTTTAGTGTATAATAAAAATGAAAATAAAAAGATATTAGTTATCCCCTCTAATATAAATTAAGGCTTTGAAGACAGATTGCAAGCTTTGGGTTTTTGAAGTGGGACGTTTTGATGTTTCTGCTTCACAATAGTAAGATTAATTAGGGTTTTGATATTTTAATTTGTATGATAAAAGAAGATATGGACATTATGGATGCTACTATTATTTTTTAACTAGAAAGCTCACAAATTTTTTCTTCATATTCTAGTCAGATATTAGTTGCATCTCATTCACCATAAATCATTTCGCACTAATGGCTTCATTGAGTATAAATTAAGGCTTTAAGGCTTTGAATATAGACTACAAGCTTTGGGTTTTTGAAGTGGGAAGTTTTGATGTTTTAGCTTCACAACAGCAAAAGTATTCATAGTTTTGATTTTTTATTTTGTATTATAAAAGAAGAGATGGCCATTATGGATGCTATTATTGTTGTTTCACCAGAGAATAGTCTGCCATGTGGCCCATAGTGCATAATAAGACATCACTATGAAAAAAACCAATTTTTTTATCCAAACAATTCTCCAAACCTATAATTTATTTTAAATAAATTAATTCATATTTATAAGTTCAATATTAAATAAACCTCAATCTCTAATGAAATCCATATATTAATGCTAGAAAAACTATGAAGAGCGGTTGAAGTTCAACAGAATTTGACCCACAAATTTTTTTTTTTTTTTTGAAACAAAAAGTGGTGAAGCTTAGTGATATTTGAGACCTCTATGTTAGCTTTTGAACAAATCCATACTCACTGATTGTAATGACCTCCATAATGTTATTTTACTGACATCACCATCAGTCCTTGATTGGTTCCATAACACTAAAATCGGTGCAAAGTATAGATAAAATTTAATTTAATAATTTCAATATGAATTAATTTTTGTATAAATATAAATATTAAATATTAAATTTTAATTTTTAAATATTTTTAGTTTAAATTATGTCTGGTTTACATTATATAAATCAAATTAATTAATTATTTTATTATTATTAAGATATTTAAATAATGATTTTTTTTAAATAAGAATAATATTTAAAAAAAATCATAATTTTATAATAACCTATTATCTTTATTATGTTTTGAAGTTTTTAAAATCCTACCAGATTATTATTAAAATTAGATAATCTAGATTACAAGTGATATTTTTATCACATGTTTAGGGAGAATACATAATTTTACTATACAAACAAACACACACACACATATATATTTCTCAAACTTGAATACTAACATGAATTAGGTGACTTAGTTGACAACTACTTGCTATCCATGAGTGAGTTTAGTTTTATGCAAGAACATAACAAGCTTGTAAACATAATAAAAGAAATCAAAATCAGTCATGAATAACAATGAATACTTTTTTTATGTGGATACTATGGAATTTAAAGTGAAACAAAGAACTAGATTGTGATCAAACTAGTATGGAAAACCTTTGTGTGTGTTTAAGCTTATGTTTGAATGAAAGAATATATAGTGTGTGAGATTAATGTATTTTTATATAAAAAAATGAGATATTCAAGGTTCATATGAACTTTATGATGTGAGAGAGTGCAACATAAAGTTTTAGTGGTCAATTCCTACACATCCCCACACTGTAGAACTCCACGTTGGTCTTTGCGGGGATGTAGTCACAGTGTGACACGAAACATTTGCAGACTCTCCTTCACCAAGTAGGGGAGGATGCATTCGCACAGTCTCCTTCACCAAGTCGTTTAAAAAAAACGTTATTTCTGTGTCGAGCTTTGAAGAGGAGAATCAAAAGTAATTTAACTTGTGAACATCATAATCAAAATCCTCATTATATAACTCTGCCTCGCAGCTTTTTTTAATCAACGGCTAATTTGTGAGTGGCTGTGCCACGTCCTTCCTAGCCGTTTGGTTTCTAGCCGTTTGAAGCGATAGCAGCACATCATTTCTACCTGTTTGGATTTTTTGTTCATTGTTAAAAGGAATATAACAATCCACCTTCTAATATTGTTTTCATAACTACATTCTATCCACTTACATGGTCATCAACATCCATAAAATTTTCCATCTCAATAATGTGAGCTTGCTTAGGGCTATTTTTAGAATATAAAAGAATTATTAAAAAATTATAATATTTATATTAAAATTATAATATTTCAATTAAAAGATAATGGTAAAAGTTGTTGCATATGTTGATAGGGACACAAGAATAAAGTTATTGAAATGTAAAATAGCATTACATTGTACTTGAGCATAATAGATTTAATAATATTACAATTTTATCATTTAGTTCTAATTAAAATATATTTGTTTTAAATAATATATGAACTTTTTAGTTTAAATATTATAAAAACAAACTAATATGGTCATTAAATTTAATACAAAGTGGATTAAAATAGTAAGTCTAATGTTATATTGATTATGGATAGAAAAGAAAATTAAAATAATAAGACCTAAGTTTAATATATTATAGACCATAGATATTAAGGATTATGTATGATATGTATTTGTTATAATTATCTTATTACTAAAACAAAGTACCTCCAATTGTGTTAGGAATGGTTTTATAAAGCTTACTATATGAAAAATTGTGTCACAACATTGTATGATAATATTGTGAATTTTTAAGGAATTTTTATTCGATTGCCCAAAATGGGTGTACAAATTTTGAACCTCCACTCTCTCAATTGGGATCTGCCACTAGCTTAAAAGGTACTACCCGAATAAAAACACCTAACATATGTAGCACAAAAGTGGAAATAGACATGTCAGTGACCAATGGATTAAAAGTGGACATAATGTTATTCCAAATATAAGATAATCTCTATTATATGATTTTTTTTTAAGTTAAAAAAAATATAATAGAAGTGAAGCCGTTTTACATAGACCTCCATAAATACTAGGTGGCCTTGACATCAAAAGTCACTAGGTTTAGCTAATATTATCCTCCAAATTCCAAAATTGTGAACCTAATATGAATTCAGATATATTTAATTTAATTTTCCATAAACGTCAATCTATAATGAAATCCATATATGAATGTTATAAAAACTATGAAGAGCGGTTGAAGTTCAACAGAATTTGACCCACAATTTTTTTTTTTTTTTTTTTAATTTAAAAGAGGGTGAAGCTTAGTGATATTTGAGACCTCTTTGTTAGCTTTTGAACAAATCCATACTCACTCATTGTAATGACCTTGACAATGTTATTTTAGTGACATCACCATCAGTCCTTGATTGGTTCCATAACACTAAAATCGGTACAACGTATAGATACAATTTAATTTAATAATTTCAATATGAATTAATTTTTGTATAAACATAAATATTAATTTTTAAATATTCTTAGTCTAAATTAAGTATGGTTTACATTATATAAATAAAATTAATTAATTCTTTTATTATTATTAAAATATTTAAATAATAATTTTTTTTATAAATAAGAATAATATTTAAAAAAATCATAATTTTATAATAACTTATTATTTTTATTATGTTTTGAAGTTTTTAAAATCCTACCAAATTATTTTTAAAATTAGATGATCTATATTACAAGTGATATTTTTATCATATGTTTAGGGAGAATACATAATTTTATCTCACACACACACACATATATTATCAAACTTGAATACTAACATGAATTAGGTGACTTAGTTGACAACTACTTCCTATCCATCAGTGAGTTTAGTTTTATGCAAGAACATAACAAGCTTGTAAACATAATAAAAGAAATCAAAATCAGTCATGAATAACAATGAATATATTTTTTTTGTGGATACTATGGAATTTAAAGTGAAACAAAGAACTATATTGTGGTCAAACTATTATGGAAGACCTTTGTGTGTGTTTAAGCTTACGTTTGACTGAAAGAATATATAGTGTGTGAGAATAATGCATTTTTATATAAAAAAATGGGATTTACAAGGTTCATATGAACTTTATGATGTGAAAGAGTCGAACATAAAGTTGTAGTGGTCAATTCACATTAGTTAAACACTATTAAATATTTATCAAAATTTGACTTATATAAGCCAATAATAAGATTAGGAGAATCAATTTAAAATATTACACTTTTTTCACAATAGACATCGATACTAGCAATCATCCATTAAATAATTAAGGTTGAAAATGAAAACTATATTTAATCATAGCTTTTATAATCATTACACAGAGAGGCCCTCTACAACCCAATATTGAGTAGATGTGTAGACATTGCATCTTACATGCTAGAAGCTAGATGTAAATATTTTTTAATTTCAATTTTTTTTTATTGTAATTTTGTTTCTAATTAATAAAATTACTAACATTTATTTTAGATAAAATAAAATCGTATCCCATTAAAATATATAACATATAGATAGTAGTTATAAATTAACATAGATTTTACCCTATAAATTAAAATGTCACATCTGCTCTTCATATATCACACATTATTTTGTTTTCTTAACTTCCTCACTAATCATTTGTATATGTTATTGCATGGCATATAATTCCTATATTTTCTTATTGTATTGTATTTGGTAAATAGTTGATCTTGATGAATTATATCTATGCACTTTTTTTTTTTCTTGGTAAAACTAAATCTATTTATAAAACATAATAGTACAAAACTGCGCTAGTTTAGGTTGTGTGAGCCTGAGAACTGGGCTTGATGTCCAAGCTTAACCTTAGCAACTGAACTTCCGAGAGTGGGAAACTAGTTCTTTTAAAATAAATTCCACCGCCCTTAGAAGGGAAACCGGTAAAATAGTAAAAGTACTATGATACAACAAGAGACAGGAATAGCCTATATCTTTTACAGCTAAATATAAACTCAAAAAACCAAAAAATTCTTCCATGAGGTCGAAAATTTATACCAAAGCACGCTGAGGGGGATCAAAGTCACCGTTCAGGAGTAGGGGACTCCAGTTCTTCCACGATCCTGGAACCAAACTCAGCTTCTCCATCATCGTTGTCCTTCTCTCGCGCACCACTCTTGCTGAAGAAGTCCACCTGCAAATTTTCCATTCCAAGAATGGAATGACCAATGCTGACTGGCTCAACAGGGGCTCGAATGTCAATATTTGCATGTGAGGGCTAAGGGTTAGGTGGAATAGGGGCAGGGCGGGGCATTGAAGCTGGAGCTGGGATAGGGGATTCTTCGCAAACAGTAACAGTGATGAAAGCTGTGAGAACATGCATGTTTGAGGAGCAATTGAAGCGAAATTCCATAATTGAAAAAACATAAAAAAAAAAAACTATAAAGCTAATCATCCAATACCAATACTTATGCTTTGATGTTATGTTTATTAAGAGACTCCTAAAAAATAATTTATAAATAAAATGGAATTATCTGGACGTACTAATGGAATTATAGGTATTTTCTTCTCCCATTTGACCCAATTTCAAAGACGAAGACACGTAAAATAGAATTGAATTAAGTATTTTGCAACCCTTCAATTTGTTTTAAAGATGAAGATACCTAATTATTTCATAGGGTCGTTTGTAAAATTTTGAGTACAATGCTTATTATTTTATTATTTGATAAATATTTTGAATATTATATTTATTATTTTATACCTTTCTAGAGCTATTATTCTCACTTTCTCCATTATTTGACATATTTACATGAGAAGGAAATGCTTGTGGATCTATTTGTCATAGATCTGACATTCTTCACTTGAATTCCATTGTTCTTGTTCTTGTTACTTCAACTCACCTCATTCTCATATTTGGATTTCTGACTTGTGTATTTTTATCCATTAGAAAATGTAGAAATGAAGGGGTTTTTAATTAGAGCAATCTCAAGTATTCCTTAATGTGATCCACTACCGAATTATTTTCTTCTTATAGAGCGATTCAAGGTGAATTTCCTCTATCAATACTTGTTTCCCTTAATTCTCTACGAATTCCACCTCACTTTGACTTACTAGTTGCCTGTTTACTCCTCCATGGTATCCTTGGTAATTTCTATTTTGGCTTTAACTTTGCATTCAACCAATTGTCACTACAAGGTTGATTTCACATTTCTACCTAGGGTTTTTATCCTTGAAACCCTAAACGTTATTTATTGGTTTTTTTTTATTCTAGTATTGACCATGCCTTTTGAGGCTTCAAATATTGTATTTTCTTAATTATCGTGTAGATCACACAATTCATGTATTCTTGCTTGATAGTTACTCTCTTCATGGTTTTTAATTATTGACCTAATTCTTCCATTATATTTTTATTCTCTCTTTTAAAATGGTTATTTAAAGTATTATTACTTATAAGTTTTTTGCACCATTCATTAATTTGATATAGAGTTCTTCACTTCTGAAAAATAATTACCCTCTTTCTTCACTTACCCTCTTTCTTTAAGATATTATGCTAACATTTATTTGTTGTTGAACTTTACAAGGTAATTGAAATGGATGCACCACATTCAATCTTGAGAATATATACTTTGGGTTCATTCTCTATTAAAGTAAATCATCATTTGTTCTGATAAATACAATCACGTTCTTTTACACTTGCTTAAATTCTGTGTTGTTTACTCTGATATAGGTATCGATTCAATCGAGTGCATTTGTACTATACTTTTTCTATCTCGTGACTCTTTTCGACAATCAAGACTAAGTTAGTTCCTTTCTCTTCCTTACAGTTCATTCGTATATGCTTAATTAAGTACTTTTCATCTATATGTTTGAGACGTATTGGTCTATGATTTCCCGGGAAAGGAAAAATGCCTTTATATTATGGGTTATCTTATTTTGAACAAAATATTATTCTTCCTTCAAACGATTTTAGGCAATACGTTGGCTAACCTATGTATTAGGTATATATGGTCAAGATCTTATAATTTTTCAAGTCTTTATAGACCTTGTGATTGTATATATGTCTCTTTTAATTTTTGGGTTGATATACCATTTCCACATTTTTATTTTCTAAGAACCTAATTGTATACTTGTTTTCCTCTGTAATGTGTGGATAGTAAACACATACTTTATTGTTATCTTTCTATGGCTATGGCTAGTATGTAATTATGCTCTACCACTTTTTTATATATTTTTCAATGTTATTCTTATTATATTTTTCATATATACTTGTATTCATTAAATGTAATTGACCAAAAATTTATCTTTAAAAAAAATAGGAAGGCTACACCCAACATGGGTTCTTTTCTTTCAATTTATTTTCTACAAAATATAAATCTATTGTTCAATATTTAATAGAAGGTAAAGGCATGTGTCATCTTAAATTTGTATTGGCTAGGCCTTAACTTTTCTAAGAGTATTTTTCCTATCCTAAAGTTATATTCCCTCATTGTGAGTATGTGTTAGGTTTTTTTTTTTTCCATTATAATCCACATAATTTACCTATGTAATTTAAAGTAATTGCACTAAGAAAATAATTTTCTGAAATTTCAAATACACATCTTAATATGACATTTCTTATACTGTTTAAATACAAAGCTTTCCCTGGTTGCTTCATGGTCTCTACTCCTTTGTACTAGTCCCTTTACCTCTAATAGGGATTCTTCATGAAATTTAATATTTAAGTGTTTGTACACAAATTCATGCATATATATGCTAATTATGATTATGTTTACATACTTTAACCTACTATTTATTCTATTAAAACAAAGTTAAAGTATCTACTCTAGTATAATTTACTAAGATAAGGATTTTGTTAGTATAACAATTTTAGTATACTTTTTCCACTCCTAATCAAGATATTTAACCATACTCACAAAACACCTTAATATAAATGGTATACAAGAATATTAAATATATTCCATGTTTCCTTATATAAATTCATTGCCCATATTCATTTATAAGAACTCTCAATAGTTCCACTTAATGTTTTTCCAACTCGCTCTTAAGTGGAAGTTTTACCTTATTTACTTTAGTTTTAATTTGTACTTTCTATGTATGTGTTTAATATTGAGGGTTAACCTTACTCCTTTTTATATTAGATACTCTAAGAATATAGTTATTTAGATTCTCTTTCCGAAGCCTAAGTTAGAATTCTCTCAAACTCAAAATATAACTTAGAAAATATAACACGGGAATATGCAATTATAGCCATAATAATTTACTCTATCTAATTCCATGCAAATTCCTCATATAAGTCAGCCATTTTAACATAACTCGTTTTAACCTAACCTAGCCTAACCTACCGTAACATAACCTATCCTAATCTAGCATATCCTAACTTAACCTACCCCAGCCTAGCCTAACCGATAGCCTACCCTTGCCTAGCCTAACCAAGCCATGCCTAGCCTACCCTACCTTACCCTAACCAAGCCGAGCATAACCTAGCCTATCCTAGCCTAACCTAGCCATGCCTAGACATGGCTAACCTACCCTAACCTAGCAAAACCTAACCTAGCCTAACCTATCGTAGCCTAGCCTAGATTAACCTAGCCATGTCTAACATAACCTAACCTAGCCTACTCTAGCCTAGCTTGGCCTAACCTAGCCTGGCCAAGCCTAACCTAGCCTTGCCAAACATATCCTAAGCTTTCTTAACCTAGCTTTGCCTAAGATAGCCTGACCTAACCTAACCTAATGAAAACCTAACCTAACCTAACCTAACCTAGCCTAGCCTAACCTAGCCTAACCTTGCCTAACCTAACCTTCCTTATCCTAACCTAACCTAACCTACACTAGCCTAACTTAACCTAGACTTGCCTAACTTAGCCAAACCTAGCCTAGCCTAACCTAACCTATCTTCTCCTACCCTAGCCTAGCCTAGCCTGACCTAACCTAGCATCTCCTAGCCTAGCCTAGCCTAGCCTAACCTATCTAAGACTATCATAATATAGCCTGACCTAGGCTAACCATGACCAACCATGCATAGCCTACCCTAACCTAGCCTAACCTAACCTAACCAAGCCTAACCTAGCCGAGCCTACCCTAAGCTAGCCATGCCTATCTATCCTAGCTTAACCTAGCTTAGCATAAACTAGCATAAAATAGACTAACCTAGCCTAAAATATCCTAACCTAACCTATCCTAACATAGCCTACACTATCTTACACTAGCCTAGCCTAGCCTCGCCTAGCCTAACCTATCCTAACATAGCCTACACTATATTACACTAGCCTAGCCTAGCCTCCCCCGCAACCTATCCTAACATAGCCTAGCCTAACCTAACCTAACCTAACCTAACCTAGCCTTACCTAAACTAATGTAGCCTAACCCAGCCTAACCTAGCTTAACCTAGCCTAGCCTAACCTAGCCTAACCTAACCTAACCTATCCTAACCTAACCTAGACTAACCTAGCCTAGCCTAGCCTAGACTAACCTCGCCTATCCTAGCCTAGCCTCGAGTAACCTAGCCTTGCCCAGACTAGCCTAGCCTAGCCTTGCCTAGCCTAGCGTAACGTTGGCTAACCTAGCTTTGCCTAGCCTAGCCTAGCCTAGCTTAGACTAACCTCGCCTAGCCTAGCCTAGCCTAGCTTAGCCTAACCTCGCCTAGCCTAGCCTAGCCCAGCATTGCCTAGCCTAACCTAGCCTAACCTAACATAACCTACTGTAACCTACCCTACCCTACCCAACCCTACCCATACACTACCCTAGCCTAACATAGCCTAGCGTAACCTAACATAACTTAACCTAACCTAGCTTAACCTAATCTAACCTAGCCTAACCTAGCCTAGCCTCACCCAACATTGCCCAACCTAACCTAACCTATCCTAGTCTAGCCTAACCTTACCTAGCCTAGCCTAGCCCAACCTAACAGAGCCTAGCGTAGCCCATCCTAGACCATCCTATCCTAGCCTAGCCTAGGATAGCCTAGCCTAGCCTAGCCTAACCTACCTTCCCCTACCCTACCCTACCCTAGCTTAGCCTACTCTAGCCTAGCCTAGGGTAGCCTACCCTAGACTACCCTACCCTAGCCTAACCTAGCCTAGCCTAACCTAACCTAGCCTAACCTAACCTAAGATCCCCTAACCTACCCTACCCTACTCTACCTTACACTAGCCTAGCCTAGCCTAGCCTAGCCTACCCTAACCTAGCCTACCCTACCATACCCTATGCCAGCTCAGCTCACACTAACCTGGCCCACCATAGCCTAGCCTAGCATAGCCTAACCTACCCTAATGTAGCCTACCCTAGACTATCCTAGCCTAATCTAC